>JABCKJ010000046.1:0-91154 GCA_018850815.1 Asterophora lycoperdoides
CTCAAAACCATGCGGATAAAAGTCGCAAATTTGGGCGATTTTGGGATCAGGCATCTGAGGGAAATGTCGGGGGTCCTACAATAGTGCACATTATAAGTTACAGTTTGTCGTAGTAGCACCGGAATGTCAGGCTGTGAATAATACCAGTCAGTACAGCTCGAATACTGCGCGGCCACGTACCTTGACACCATTGCCGGTACGGATCTTCGTGACGATCTCCTCGAGCTTGCGTCCCTTCTTGAGAGGCGCTGCGCAAACGCTGCGCAAAGTCAAAATCACTGTGCCAGGTCGCAAGCGTCAAAGAACACTCACATCCACTCATGATCTCACAATGATCGAAGACGCGCTGGGGGATGGCCTGACCGGCGGTGTGCGAGCGCAACGCACTGTTGAAGCCGAAAAACTCCGAGACAGAGAAGTAAGCATGAATCTTGAACATGGTCCTGGCAGAGAACTGGCCACGACGCTTGTTCAAATACGAGCAGACACCGCCAGTGGCGTTCTCAGGGCACTGCAGGGTACACACATCAGTCGACAGAAAGTTACCGTAGCAGACAAGGCTCCTGCAGGCCGGGGTCGGCGAGCAGGGAGGCGGCGTAGCAGGCGCGGCGCATGGTGGGGAAAAGCTGTCCTCCTTCACGATGGATAGCATCAGCGTGGAGCCACAACGGCAAAATGAGATGCCGAATAATATATATATAGGCAAAAGGCGTTCGGTGACATCGAGGATGTTGAAGCGGACACCATAGGCGTTCTCAGCGCAGTGGTCAAAGTTCCACTCTTGAGCAGAAACTGATCGATACCAACGAGACCGATGATATTACCGACGGGGCAGTCCACAGAAAAAAACCCAGTGTTGGTAAGCATGTCCATGAGCTGGCGAATCTGGTCTGCACACAAGTTAAAAGATCAATGGGGAGGGCTGCTCGATGGGCCTAGCGAACCTCAAGTGAAGTTACTGGGCACATCAATTGGTGCAAACTCTTGGGAATGATAATAATACAAAACTTACACCATGGCTACAAGCTGTTTGGAGGATGGGAGGATAAAGAGAAAGTGCAATCAAGAAGGAGATGGGAGAAGGACAATCAGTGAGAGCTGGAAAAAGTATGGCGTTACACAATGTCGTCTGACGCGCCCTGGCTGGTACGGTCCCGACAACTTCGCTGATCATTTTACCACACTGTAATACGAAGCGGCACAATAAACCTATAAAATCATCTCAGATCATAAATATAGCGACGCGCACAGGTGGTAACTGACCTCTCGGAACATCTTGAGTCGCAAAAGGTGTGAATCATTGTTGAGCAATTTGAACACAGTACAAATGAAGGGTAGAGTTAATACAAGTTATACAACGGGAGGACTTGACCAAGCCCAATGATTCGATCAGAGCTTGTCGTAATAAGTGTCGAGAGGAGGGATTTCAGGCTAGATGAATTGATGTCAATGTGTGGCGCACACATTGGGAACTGTGGGCTGACCTTAAGACCCTTGCGAATACGGATTTTAGTCACAAGCTCTTCAATCTTGGAGCCTTTGTCGAGAGGAGCTAAATGAAAATATAACTGAGTATAATGACGGTACAATGGGTACAATGTATCAGCAACTTACATCCCGGCATGACCTCCCAGTGGTCGAACACGCACTGAGGGAACGCCTGTCCAGCGGTGTGTGACCTGAGTTCTCCATTGAAACCGAAAGACTCGTTGACGGGGAGGTAAGCCTTGACGGTGAACATTGGCGTGCCAGGCCGCTGCTCTTCACTGAAGACCTGCCCGCGACGCTTGTTGAGCGTGCTGTAGATGCCACCGATGGCGTTCTCAGGGCACTGAATTTCGACTGGGGGTCATACATGTTAGATCGCCGCGCTAGGAGAAGGACAGAAGAACTAACCAAGGTATATTGGTTCTTGTAGGGAGGGAGTTGCAAGAAGACACGCAGCGTAACAAGCGCGACGCATGGTAGGAATGAGTTGTCCACCACCACGATGAATAGCGTCGGCGTGCAGCTATGGAATTCAGCGAAAGAACCATACAGAACATGCCCTCAAAAACATACCGTAACGTCGAGAAGATTGATGCGGACGCCGCGCATGTTCTCCTCGGCGCAGACACCTTCCTTGGTAGCCCACTGGAGAGCGGCAATACAGGAATCCTTGATTTCGTTCAAGTACTGGACTCCTTTCGTGACATCGACCAGCAAGTTCGGACCAGTCGTGTCGGGACCGAAAGCCCAGATCTTCCTGGCGTCGGTGACATCCCATCCGTAGTCGTCGGCGAGGACACGCGCACGAAGTTTGAAATCGTCACGGGAGTTGATCTTACCTTCCTCGATGGCCTTCGTGAGCTCTTCATCGAGAGGCGAAGCCTTGACATATAGCCGGTTGTGCTTGTTCTGCGACTTGGAGAGGGCGACGATGCTGGACTCGGCCTTGACGGTCTCACGGTAGGGAACAACGGGATCGGAGATCTTGAGAGGAACACCGGCGTGGTCCTCTTGGAGATCCTGATGATAAATTTGGTATATATGATCGACGCGGTGCAAAAAATATACTCGTACCTTCAAGCAAATCTCTAGGTGGAGCTCACCAGCACCGGCGACAATGTGCTCGCCAGTCTCGTTAATCCATGCCTGGACGCAAGGATCTGACTTGGAGAGACGCTTGAGGCCCTCGACAAGCTTGGGGAGATCGGCGGCGTTCTTGACCTCCACGGCGACTTGGACGACAGGAGACACGGAGAACCTCATGACTCTCATATTGTGCGCAGTCTCCGATGACGTCAAAGTTCCGCTCTTCAGCAGGAACTGATCGATACCGACGAGACCGATGATGTTACCGGCGGGGCAGTCCTCAATGGGCTCGATGTAACGGCCCATCATCAACACGGTGCGCTGGATGGACTTAATGAAGAGGTCTTCCTTCTTTCCAGGAAGGTAATTGGGGCCCTGGATACGGATCTTGGGGCCAGACCGAACGGTACCGGAAAAGACACGACCGAAGGCATAGAAGCGACCCTTGTCGGAGGTGGGGACCATCTTAGATACGTAGAGGACGAGCGGGCCCTTGGGGTCGCAGTCGCGGATGCCGATGGCGGACTCGTCATCCATGGGGCCCTCGTAGAGAGTCTGGACACGGTATCGCTGAGCGGTGGCAGGAGAGGGAAGATTGATGACAATCATCTCTAGGAGAGCTTCACCAGCAGGAAGGAATTTCCGCATGACAACCTTGAGGAGGGCCTTGCCCTCCAGATCGTGCTCGTCGGAGGCCAGTTTCACGTCGAGCTTCTGGAGCATGGGTCCGATCGCCTCCTTCTTGAAATTCATGACGGCATCGAAGATCTTGAAAATGGGATCCAGTACAAACTGGTTGAAGGCGCGCTCGAGGGGCTTGCCGTCAGCGCCAGTGCCGTTGGTGGTCCACTTGCGGGTTGAGGGGTTGAAGTAGTTGTCGCCCCACAACTTTGCCATCATCTTGTCCTTGTCAACGCCGAACTTTTTGGCGTAACGGTTCGCGAATTGGCGCAAAGTGAAGCCCCATCCATGGAGACCCGAGCCGAACGCGACGGTGCCCTTGTCGGGGTAGACCTGAACGTCGCCGAGAGCTTCATCGTGGTAAGTCGAGATAATGACGTTAACATTCTCGATGGTACGCTGGAACGACTGGAAGAGCGACTCCTTGTCGACCTGGAGCTCAAGCAAAGCGCGGTCAACCTTGTTGATGATGACTACGGGTTTGATGCGTTCGCCAAGAGCCTGGCGCAAGACTGTCTCTGTTTGCACGCAAACACCTTCAACGCAATCGACGACGACGAGTGCACCATCAGTGACACGGAGTGCAGCAGTGACTTCGGAAGAGAAATCGACATGTCCTGGGGAGTCGATCAGATTGATCAGGAATTCATTACCTGTGTGTGGATTGGGAGGGTGAGCATGCTACACGATCGATTATCACCAGAAAATTTGTTGACCTTCCGTTTTCTGTTTGATCGCCGGGAGGTCCTCCTTGTCCACCTCAAAATACATCGAGATGGCCGTGGACTTGATCGTGATCCCACGCTCCTTCTCGTCGTCTCGCGTATCGGTGAAACGCATGTCTCCCGCCTTGGCTGATGCAATAATGCCGGCTTTCGACACCAGTGAATCGGTGAGGGTGGATTTTCCATGATCGACTTTTGCCGGTGGTAAGATTACGGATGCTATGCTATATACTATCGGTATTGGAAAGCTCACCGTGAGCAATGACACTCATGTTACGAACTGCAGGGGAATGGATTGTGGTCCATGAGGGTGACGAATGTGAGACTGCAAACTAAAGAACGGCGCGTACTATTCGTGGGCCGGTCCATGAGCCCTCGGACCTGATCTAAAATCGTGATCCATCGTAAACGTATGGCCCTCCCGATAGATTGGCTTAAGCGACTCGCCTACGGTAAAGTTACTATCGGGCACATCGATCAGAGATAATTGGAAAAACGGTGTTCGCGGAGACCAAAATTACTCACACCATGATGGCTAATGAGTGCTGGAAGGTATTTCAGGTAGTCTTCTGTAGATTCGAACAAGCGTTGTCTAGCAGCTAGAGGATGTCTTGAGACTGCTACAGTGGCCAAAGGCTGAGCAGGGGATTCCAGGTTCGTTGCGGATTTTGATTATCGATTTCATTGTGCCTTAGGGCAGGCTGATTATGTACGCCTAACAAGTTGGGGCAGCCCCAGTGGCTGGGGCGGCAGCGACACAACCGCGTATGTTACCATGTACATACAATATTGAAACTTTGGTAGAATGAAAGTTAAGGGTATGCCGCATCCATTATTGAATTTGCAGTAGTAGTGATTATACATGAGGTCATCGTCTTGCAGCTGCAGGCTCAATATCCATTCACCCTGCCCAAGCCTTCAACTGCTTGGAGCGAGCTCCATAACCATATATCCCTGATGAGCTCGAGAATTATGAACTGGGGATGCGGTTGAATTTAAGTAAGGATTTTCGGATGGGCTGGTCAATATTGATATTCCCTCCACCCGAGGCCCGATTGGTGCAACTGAGCTTAAATTTGCAGACGACTTGCAGCATTGCTTTACTCCGTGGGATCGCTCATCACTGACATCAGTCCAATTTGGATTCTCGGTAAGATGGCAGTGGCCTGAGAGCGCGGTAATTTCAGAAACGAGTCATCATCAGAAACGAGTCATCAATGCCTCGATACTTAAGAACGGCAAGGTCATCTGTCACCACCAAACAACTATGGTCAACCATCAACTTCATCCCCTGGAAACAAATCCCCGCACGGGGGAACCATTCCTGCGCGTGAAGTACCGCAAGGATCTTATCATAACACCACCGCGACGAGATGATGTGGCCCTCTACACGCCCATCATGAACGATCCGCGAATTTATAAATGGCTTAGAAGCCCACCATTTCCTTATACCAAGGGTGGGGCTTTCCCCTGAGCATGAACAGTTGTTGTAGAATGCTGATGCATTATGGATAGAGCACGCAGAAGAGTGGTATGCAACGATCAAGCAATCGTCTGAGGCGATTCTTGCAAAACTAGAGGCTGCACGCGAATCGCCGGAGCCTTTAATCGTACAATCTCCTGTAAGGTCCATACGACAAGTCAAGGAAGACGGTGAAGACGTCTACGTGGGCGATATTGACATCTTCCGATGCGTGGAAGGGAAACTGTTAGCCACCCCGGACTCCCCAGTCGACGACGAGCATACGGCGAAATATGTCGAAGAAAACGCTGCCCTGGCTTTGGGTGACCCAAACATCATCTGGACCCTTGGATGTATGTTTTCTTTGAAGAGTCTAGACGGCTGACTGATGAATGCATTGTCAGATTATGTCGTGCCCAGTTTTCACGGCAAAGGGATCATGACTGACGTGGTACGGTCATTGCTGTGGGAGTGGGCAGTCCCCCGGATGGGGGTGCGTTCTATTGTTGCCATGGCATTCGAAGGGAACGAGGGTAGTATCAAGGTGTTCCAAAAGAATGGGTTCGTCAAGACAAAGCTGATCGAGAACCACATCGAATTGAGAGGGGAGTGGCGCAACACCCAGGTCGTAGAATGGCACAGGTCGACCAGTGAACCGCCTTTTCCAAGTTCTTCGTAACAATACAATTTTCGGAGCAGTAGCGAAGGCTATGCTAACGCGACTTTACCGACGGTTACATTGCAAGGTATTCTGAAGGAATGTCATGTCACAATCTGTTCAAATGGAAATTTTCTTCGACATTGAACGTACCACGCGTCCCAACCGTCGTCAATTTTGGACATGGCTATGACACATGGCTGCGATTCGCGCATGGATATTTACGCTCGTGGCTTTAGACGGATAACTGCGGTAACCGCACAGTACGGTTGATGAATGATTGTTGGGGCTACATGAACATAAAAATGTATGCACGCAGCCTGACAAGAAGAGGGCGTGTGAAACACGCACTTACAGAACAGTTTGTACACGAGAAACATAAAACAAACATCTAGGCCGCACCACCACACCATTTCCTCAAACGGATCCCTCCCATCCTCCCTCCGCCGCCCGTCATGCCTCCTCGTGGAAATGAAGGCCTCGACTTTACGCCAATCCTAACTCACTATCTCTTTCTTTTCACGACAATCCTTGCAATCGTACGTTCCCCCCTTTTTTTTTACCCAGTTTAACGCACAGCTCATTTCATTATCCGAATCACAGATAGGGTGGTTCGTAGCCTTCATCGGACAAGCTGTGTCGACGGCGCGTTGTAAGTATTCGTGTTTCGCCCTCCTGTTATGCCAGCTAACCGCCCACAGTCGGCAATGGCACCGTTGGTGTCCTCTGGTTCGCTATTTTCTTGCAACTCTTCCTCATCCTCGGGGTCATCTACACTCTGGCGAGTGACTCGATCGCCATGCACCGGTTTCAAATATCGATCTTCGGCGCCATTGCCATCGTTTTTGCCGTCATTGGCGTCAACCAAGGCGTCTTTTCGCGCAACGGTTCCCTTGCCGCGATGGCTGCTGGTTGGCTCATCCTCGCCATCGTTGATATCCTCTGGGTGCTCTACTTCACCTCCGAGGAAGACTCCCTCACACTTCACGTCTTCAACTCCCTCGGCACAGGCGGCCTAACCCCTCCTTCGCGCCGTCGCAGGACCCGCACACAGAACTCAATGCACATGGCGTCTGGCAACGGCTACACGAATAACTACGCGTCCGGCGGCGGTATCGGATCGCACGAACCTTACGACACCAAGATGGGCGGCGGTATTGGTGCTGGCGCTTACGGAAGCACTGGGCCTGGCATACGGAGCCAGAACAGTTTCGGTGCTGGCAGTCTGAGCAATGACAATCAGGCCCGAAGCTTGGGAGGCGTGACAGGTGGGAGCATCCACAATTCACCAGTTGGTGGAGGAGCTGCATCCATTGGGGGCGCTGATACTCAAGGCCCCAGTTCACCGCTGATGGCTGGTGTCGGTGCTGGAGGGGCGGGAAGCACCTCTGCTTTGGACAATGCTCCACCACCACCAACTGAGGCATACTCATACAGAGCCAAAGCCCTCTATGCTTGTAAGAATCTTTAAATACCCGGTCCATTGCTCCATCTAATTGGTTCTCAGATACCGCATCACCTGATGATCCAAACGAAATATCTTTCTCGAAGGGAGAAATTCTCGACATTGTTGACAAGCAAGGCAAATGGTGGCAGGCAAAGAAATTGGATGGGTCGGTAGGAAGTGCGTCGCTGCATTTTTCATCATCTTGATTTAATATACTGACCTCCTTCCCAGTTGCCCCTTCCAACTATCTACAGATCATATAAAAGCCTCCACGTTCCAGCTGCTAGGTACAGCTACGTGATTGTGTTCATAGCATACTACAGTCTGTCATGACCCTCAATCCCCCTGGGATAATTTTCACGTCCATCCTGTACAGTGACTTTGCTATTCGCTGTGCTATGTCATCATTCGATATACCACATTTCATCTATTGTCTGCCACAGTAGCGTTCCTTTCCCATCGAGACATTGATTGATGCTTTGGGGATACAACAAAACTCGACGAAGATATGTATTATGTGCTTGTATAGTCAAGATGATTTGCTTTCTGTTGTACACATAGTAACCTGAATAATTGATAGCTAACTTGACTGGTCAGCGTCTACGACCTTCTCCTCCACTTCCAAGAACAACGAGCCTTGTCCCCCGCTTCTTCCGTCCGCCTGCATTCTGTTCCAACTCATGCCATGCTGCATCCACATCCCAGTCTTCTACCACCTCGCGCCGCTGAGATCTCGCCTGACCATTGTTTATAGGAGCCGAATGTAACGCGGAAGCAAAACTCTGCGCGCCCCACGCCCCCGGAGCTGGGGGTGACGTGGCGACTGAAATTTGGTTCTCCGGGGGCGACTCGTATTCCCCAAATGAAGCAGGAAGAGGAGGGTTGAAGGACGAGTGTGGCCCACTCCACACCGATGAATGATGGACCTGTTCCCTTTCTTTTTCACGCTCCTCCGCCCGCGTACGTGCACGGTCGTCCTTTCTCGCCTTCTCCTTCCTCCGCGACGTCCGCATCTTGAGCGCCCCTTCAAAATTCTTCAGCCCCTTTATACCCACGACGCCCGACAAGTCGGCCTCGATGAAGACGACGTCGGCACCCTCTGACATGTGCGCCAGATACTTACACCGTTTGCGGAGGTCGTCGTTGACTGTGCCTTCGGCAAATGACTCGACGCGAATAGTGATCGTATCAGGGAAAGAGGGGTAGCTCTTGAAGTGTGAAAGGAGGATTTTAATGTCGAGTGGGTGCAGGAAGAGAGGAAGGCCCGACGCCGCTTGATAGTAATAATATGTAGATGTAGACGGGGGTGGGGGGTTGACATTCCGGCGCTGTCTGGGGCCCAGGGAATTGCGGTTCTGGGCAGAGGTAGGTTTGTTGGTAACCGGGGTGGGCATTATCGTCATTTCTGCAGACATGAGTGCAAGAAACTCCTCCGGTACATCAGTAGAATCCACAGGTGCGGCTCGTTCGGCTTCTTCCTTGCGGCGGCGATCATGAAAGGCAACTCGCTCCTCGATCTCGAGTTGATCTCTGAGCACCTTGTCAATTTGCCCCTTGAGCACTGGAGACTCCAGTGCAGCAGCTATCGCAATCTGATGGCGGACTTTCTGGTCGGCGTCGTCTACAAAGAACATACCAAGGCTGTCGTTCATCCCAGCCAGAATTCGGCGCTCAGTAGCTAGTGCATCAAGGTCTCCTGAGAGATCGGATACGATGTACGCTGGCGTCGCCAGCATGAATTTGGAGAAGGCGAAAACGTCCGGAAGGAAGTGGAAAGGGGCTTGGTGTGGGGGAAGGAGATCGGATGGCCAAAAGGGGGATCGAGGTAGTGCCAGGGTAGTGATAGAGGGACGCTGCACCAGGCGCATGCGCATCGTAGATCCTGCGCGAGGTACAGTATCAAAGCGATCGTCGAATGACGATGACGATGATGCCCCCTTTGTTCCAGATTCCTCCTCGGTATGGGAGGGCCCGTCGTACCACTTGACACTCTTCAGTTGTTCTTCATTGAAGGAGTCGAAGCAAATGGGGCACCTGGCCCACTTGTTGTCGGATGTACTGAGGTATTGGAGGATACAAGGAAAACAATATACCTGTTGGCCACGACTGTCAATCAGATTCATGGAGAGTAATCGGAATATGACTGACATGTCCACATTTCGTCATGCGGGGTGCATTCGGGGGCGAGAGACAAATTGGACAGTTTACGTTTCCTTCCCCTTGATCTAGTTGCGCACTGGGAGAAACAGACGCCAGCGCCGAAAAACGGGGTACGATAATTTGAAGAATGTCCTGCCATTGAAAGAAGCTGCAAGACGTCAAATTCAGAGAAAAATTGGTAGAAAGTGAACTATCCGCACATGTCTGGATCGGCAAGGTGCACAGTATAATCGCCTGTCGGGTTCATGACAAAACGGTACTGTGCATTGACGAAGCCTGAGGAAGATATTACTCGGTGAAGAGCCGCACATCTGTTCTGAGATATCGAGCACGTACGCTCCTTGTTCCACACACCCTGCTGCGTGCCCGTCCTTCTACTTCTCTTGGGCAGATTGACCGGTGGCCGAGCCTGCCTCGGAGGAAGGGTGAAGTTGAGCAGATGGTTCATGTTCTGACTCGAAGCCATCTTCTGAACACGCTTGGGGGTTACTGGCTGGACAGGAGTGCTTATCATCGAGAGCTCGATGCGTGTAGACTGTGCAAGATGAAGAGCAGAACCAGGCAGGGGCTATCGGGAGACGTCTGCAAGGCAGACGTCCTAGATGGCAAGCCGCTACCGACGCTCGGGCTACTGACGGTTGTCGTGACTCAATTAGGCCGAGGCCGAGACACGTGCGCGGCGCTCTCTGGCGCTCTATCCTGGATCCACAACTACCATGGCCAAAAAGAGCCTCAACCCAGCGGACTCTTTCCGTGAGTAATTTCTCCAACGTGCATTGGATAGGAACTAATATACCCCTAGGTAAGGCTCAGCGCAAGAAGGAGCTCAAAAAGGCATGCAGTCATGCGCTTGGTGCTCGAAAGTTGACCAGAATAACATGGGTATCTGCAGTAGAACAAAGCCGATAGGTCCAAGGCACGCGACTTTGCGTTGGTGAAGAAGGATACATGGGGTGAGTTTGGGCTTTTTCCTCCTCGCAGACTGTACTGACTGGCTGCAGACCTCGAGGATGAAATCGAGCGGCTCGAAACGGCCAAAGCCGCTAAAGACCTCATCGACGAGTCGAAATTAGCTGAACTCAAGGCCGAGCTGGAGAAAATTAATCGGAAGAAGGCAGAATATGTCGAGGAACACCCTGAACAACGGCGACTGGTATATCGACCGCGCAGGAAAGAAAGCGACGCCCCGGCAGAGGAGATTGTACTCTCTAAGCGGAAGATATTCGACAAAAAGGGACTGCCGATACACCCAGAGCGAAGTGTCTACTATGATGCAACTATGAATCCCTTTGGTGTCGCGCCGCCTGGAATGCCATACCTGGAGCGAGGTGCGTCGACAAATTATTGTGCGCGCTTCCATTTTAACTTCAATATCAGCTCCGTTGCCGGGAGAAGTTTGGAGCGACGACGAATCAGATGGTCGGCGGACACCTGTAAAAATATAGCTTTGGGATGATTTCTGAACATTTGCTTAACAGATGACGGCGATATCGCAATGCCGGCAGGACCCCCTCCTGGACAAGACGATGACGAGTATGATGTTGATGACATTCCAATGCCAGACGACCCGCCTCTTGGTGAAATGGATGAAGGTACGCCACAATTTGACATATCTTTCAATCATTTGAATGTTTTCCAAAGCGTCCGCCTCGGCGCCACTGTTGCCACCACTACCCCCAGGGCCTCCGCCCTCTGATGGACTGGGTGCTGGTCCCAACTTTCCACCTCCACCTCCCCCAGGGCCTCCCCCGAGTTATCTAGGCGGGCGTGTTCTACCCCCATTTCCCCCAACCCTTCCCCCAGGATTTTCAGGCGCTGGAATCCCGCCTCCACCTGCCGGATTCCAAATCGGAAACATTCCTCCTCCGCCTCCTCCTGGTTTCCCTCCTGGTTTCCACCAACCACCACACTTCTTGCCAATGGGGTCGCCCATGCCGCCTCCACCCCCTGGATTTTTCCCTCGGAGAAACCAATCTGCCTCTTCCATGCAGGATCCTCTATCATCCACTCCCCATCAGACCTTTCAAGCTCATCGCGCAGGTGGCCCAACCACCCCAGTACACCCATCGCTTCCCCTGAATCCAACTCAGATTGCCGCCGCTGCTGTGCCTCCACGGCCACCGTCGTTGCGCAGCAAACCCGCCTCCGCACATTCGGCTACAGAACTTGCGACAGCCACGGTTTTTGCCGCGCCTCAACTGCGCGATTTTAAGAAGGAGGCGACTTCCTTCGTCCCGACATCAATCAAGCGCAAAAGACCCGGTGCGTCAGCGTCGTCATCTCGCGTGAATGCTGCACCGGGTATGGAAGAAGATGACAATCAAGAGCTTGGTGGTCCTGTTCGCCCAGATCTCCTAACCGCACTCAAGGAGCAGTTCGGGCCTGCACCGCCCTCAACATATCCTCCGAGCGCGAAAGTGAGGAAAATGGAGAAGAGGAAGGATGATTACGACAAGTTCATGGAGGAGATTGGCGACCTCCTTGCTCCAGCTACAAAGTGACTGTTCTTGTATTTTCTTGGTAGCCATGGTGTAGTTCCGACGTATCATACTTATCTTTCCCTGAGCGCACATGTTGTGATGTCAAGCCTCCCACCTACCAACAACGCGTGCCGATCGGTGCAGGTGCCGGTGATATTACGTTGATCGGTATAAATAAAAACTGAAATACATATGTATCCTCAATTCAAGTTACATGATCAACCCCCATGACCGCCTCACATATTCTGCTTTCTCCACGACCATACGCCCAGTCGTCTGGGAAGCTACTTCTCTTACCCCTTCTCCCATCGCCCAATCCTCTCAAGCCTCTGCCGTCAGAGATCTGGTCTGAAATTGTCGCATATGTCCTGCTTTCTGAAGGAACAGCTGGAGTTGCAGGTACATTGCTGAGAATTTGTAAAGGTTTTACAGTTCGTGATTCTGGTCTCTTTTCTGTACCTCATATTGACTCGTTTGACATACGTACTTGCAGGAGGTTACTTTGCCTTTGGTTTACGCCTGTGTTACGCTTCCCTCTATCGTCTCGCTAGAAAGGTTTCAGCAACGACTCCACTTTGCCGAACAGAAATGGGACTCGATCCGGAGGATACCATATTCAACACCGGGACGATGGGTGCAGGCACTGGATCTGTCCAAATTGGCCTTTACAGGTCAGGCGCAGGCTCTGGAATTCGACTCGCTCCTGACCAAATTGTTCCCATTGCTGCCATTCCTTGCACACCTGTCGGTGAATCCGTCATTCGTATTGAGTCGTCGTGCAATGGCAGCGTTGGGAGATCGGGATGGCGCTGTCAATCTGCGTTCTCTGGAAGGGATCAGTTACATCCCTGGACGCATGGCATCATGGGATTGCGACCCACTCGTCCGACTCCTGAAACAGTGTGTCAACCTGGAAGAACTGGATGTAATAGGGCAAGGGCCTGACCCAGCCGAATTGGAATTCTCCTTCGAAGACTCTGATGAACTCCCTCCCCTGGGGTTCCGGCCCCTCGATCTTCCAAACCTACACAACATCACCCTTCTGTCCATGCATAGCTCACCAGTCATGATGGCTTTTCTGTTTTCCCCTCTTCCCTCCCTTCGCAAAATAACCATCACCCCTTATAACGACATACCATATCCATCTTCGCTCGTATCCCAGTTTATTTCTACCCATGGCGAAAAATTGCGGTCGCTCCTCCTGTTCACTCCGAAGGCATGGCCCACCAGGCTCCATCCTTCTCCATCCACGCTTCTGGAGACGTGTCCCAATTTGCGGCACCTCTCAATTGAGAACCCCCTTCCACCTCTCAATTTCTCCGGTCGTCATTCCTTGCAAATTCTCTCCATCCCGCGACCGAATGCCGACTTTTGGCGCGTCTTCGAGAAGATTATTCCTCAGCTTCCTCAACTCTGCATCCTGCGTACACGAGACGTCCATTGGATTCGAAAAGGGATGAACACTATCGCCCAGGGTGCCGGTGTTCAAGGAGAGATGAGGGAATGGAGAAAGCGTCTCGGCCGCTATGGCATTCGTCTTTACGACGCCGAATGGAGTGATATCAAGGAGTGATTCCTCGGTGAGAGTGTTAACCCCACCATGTACAGTCTGCGCTTTCTTTGTATTCTACAGACTATATTTATTCCGCTTTGCAGCAGTATCAGCTCCGAAGCGCTACCGTTTGTCCCACCAGTATAATAATAGGGCATTCCTCGGACGCAGCTTCCCTGTGAACCAGATGAACCTCCAAGGTCGTGCGGCGGTTGATCAAAACGTGCCGCCATGAGAGAGTTCTTTGTTCTTTCACATTTCAACACAGTGCCCCAAACAAACAACCCTCACGAGTCACAATGCCTGGCGTTGCTCCATTCGCTCTCCGTGCGTCGTTGATTCACCCGATATAGGGAAGCCGGCTGTTATTGTTTTTACCGACATGGATCAAGTTCCTCTCGATACATTCAAGACCATCGCAGAGAACCTCAACCAGCCGATAACCGCGTTTCTTTCTTCGGCGCCCCTTCCGACAAGGATCAGCTTCGCAGTCGCTTTCAACATTCACTTTTTCAGGCAGAAGCTACCCCTTCGCGGCCACGGCACCCTTGCTGCCATCTTCGAAACCAGTGAGTTCGACGACAAAGACACGAAATTCGTCGTGTTTATTCCCCAGCATCACGGCGTGACGACATCTCGAAAGCGAGAGGGCTTTTTCGAGATTCAGCTGCCGACCACCGTCATAACGGAACTACCAACGGATGAAAGAACAAGGATTTGGAAGCTCCCGGCGCGCACACTCGGCAGGGGAACTGGTGAGAAGGGGTTCGAATACTGTAAGCCCGTGGTCGTTCAGTCGTCGAAAATCTCGCCACAAAAGTCGCAAACTCTTTCGGACAACAGATTTAGTATGCATATGTCTGTCAGTGATGCCCCTCTGGTATGACTTTTGCCTTCCGTCAGACTGGAAGGACTCGAAGGCAGACTAACAACGCATTTTGGCTTCCGCGCCACGTGGTCACAACTCGCTCTTCTACTGGCAACGAAACCCTCATCTCCGCATGTTCGCACCAGGCTGTGTACAAAACGACGAGGACCCGGTCTGCGGGTCTGCCCATTGCGTCTTGGCGCCGTACTGGTCCACCAAACTCGGGATACCCAGTGGCCAGGATATCACCGCCAGGCAGGTTAGCCCTCTTGGTGGGGAATTGAAGCTGACATGGGACTCTGAAAACTTCTGAAAAAGCCACGTTGACGATATTGGGTCAAGTGACTCATCTGTCTGGCAAAAGGAGAGCTGCTAACTGAGTAGGACACAGGACCACATTTACAAGTTAACTACTTTGAAGTAAGATTCCCGCTATATTCAATCCTGGACATCTGGATTATGTCGATTTTTTTCAGGTCGTTAATTATTGAGCGCTGGGCGTAGCCCACTGTAGCGATCCTAACTAAATACTAAGTACGATGAAGAGTCCTGAGTGCGTACGTCGAGGGACCATAATCTTGGATGTTCCCCAACGTTGGCCTCTCTAAATCCGAAGTTACTCTAGAATCTAGATCCGTTTCGTTTCCGTGAATCGCAATTGGAAAATACATAACATTGTCGGACCATCTCCGAAAATCCTTAGGTACATGATCCCCTATTCATGAGTGAGTTAACACGATACTTTGACCACTGATTCCCATGTCTGCCCAGTTCGTACTACTCACCACTTTCTCCAATGCGACCAACGGAGGTAACCCCGCTGCCGTCGTTTTCACCAACATGAGCCTCCCCGCCGATACTTTCATGGATGTCGCGCACAATCTGAATCAACCCATTACTGCCTTCCTGTCCGCGTCACCTCTTCCTTCTAGCAACAACGCAAAAACTGTCGCATTCAGCGTGCGCTGGTTCACCTCGAGTAGACAGGAGATACCACTTTGCGGCCATGGGGCGATCGCTGCCGCGAAAGCCGTCTTCGGCCGGGATGACGTGGGGAAGGACATTGAAGTCCTCGAACTTCATACCCTGACGCGCGGCATCATGACTGCCCGAAAGCGTCAGAGGGGATTCATTGAGATTGAGCTCCCTTCTGCCAATGTCATTGAAGCCTCCCCAGTGGAGTATGCAAGGCTTTCAGCATTAGTTGTCCGTGCCGCCGAGGGAGTCGACATCAAACATATTGCAACGGGTGGGGAGGGCTTCGAACAATGTAAGTGACGTATAGAATGCCCGATAAATATACACTCACCGGACAACGATCCTTTCCGTAGATTTGATGATTGTTTTGGATGGGAAACAGGTGAATCTCAAAGAACTCATCGTCAATGCGACCCCCCTGGTGCGTATCCAGTATCCAGATTGCTCGAGTACAAGGAAAACACTGCTAAGAGGATCCGAAAGCGAGAGTCCGGCTTTCATACCCACGTCTTCACGGCCGAATACTCCGGCAATGAACGCTTCGTCTCTCGCATGTTCGCTCCAGGATATGTTCCAGGCGACGAAGACCATGTCTGTGGCTCTGCTCATTGCCTGACTGCCCCATACTGGTACAGGAAATTTGGAATCGCCAGTGGCCAAGAGATACAAGCGAAGCAGGTCAGCCGTAGAGGAGGAGACTTGAAGCTGGTGTGGGACTCGCATAGAAATACCCTGAAACTGTCGGGAGAGGTAGCTGTGCTGGGAAAAGGAGAGTTGGTGATACACCAGTAGTTCTGATCGCACAAATCACCGATGGCTGTAATCAGGCGCGTCAACAGGTGTCAACAACACGTTAATCAACTTCGGACTGTCGGACTGACTCGATCGCTCCACTACAGCCACACGCGCACTCAGTTTGTTAGCGCCCAACTTCTCACTGTTACTAGTTGAACTCCTCCCATAACTGATCCAATCGTAATGAGATATCTGGACTCACTGCGGAGGCCACCTTAAGCCAACTTAGTCGCAGTGCCATATGTCATGGGTATCTTTGGCCGGTCCATAGTGGCCAGTGGCACCCTGATTACATCCATTGTAGATGAACTGATGACGCCTTGCCCTCACCGTGGCTGGAGTTCATCTCGCGGATACTTCCCTTTCACGGTAATTGCATTGTTCCTTCCAAATTCCTATATAAGCCAGACAATTTACAGCCCTCTATAACACATAACACGGTTATCTTTACCCTCTGCCTGCATACGCGACACTCACGCTCATCTCATGTCTACTCTTCGGATATTCTGGAATAATCGCTACCACGACATGTGGTCTTGGACCGCGGGAAACTCGCATATGGAGGCTAGAGTTCTTAAATGTCTCCAGAAAAACGTCCATACTGCGCATCTAGGACCAAGAGGCGCCGAACCTACAATGGTCGTTGTCGCTAAAATGGCGCGAGGCCCTCAGGAAATGCATGCCCTTGCCAGGGAGGCCGAGTGCTACAGGGCGGAGCTTTCGCAACTCCAAGGAATAGTCGTACCGCGCTGTTATGGCTGCTTCAAAGGCAAACATAACGGTGAGGATATTGGCTGTCTTCTGCTAGAATACTGCACTGGGTTCAAGCCCGTGACCGAACAAGAGATCGTGGAATACAAGTAAGCACACATTTCCGACTGTTAAGCTTGTCTAGCGGTTCTACATCACAAACACCCACGCAGTCGAGCCAAAATACTGGCGATCTGCAAGCTCCATGATGTTGGCCTCAAACACGGAGATCTGGGTCGTTCCAACCAACACTTCGTGCGGATGGGGAATGGCGTTCGCATCATCGACTTTGCTTTGGCTGTTCGGCACAGGTGTGCAGGCGCCTATCCTGTTATCACGAGTTCCAGGTCGCATGGGGAGCATGTATCTCAGTGCGATGAGTTAGCACTTATTGAGCAGACGTGCGGGTACAGGACGGATTGCGCCGCCGGGCAGGGATACTATAAAATCCGCGGCTATTATTTCTAGACACAAAACACAGCCTACATTTTCCATATTCCTACGACCCTTGACTATAAACGCTTGTTTTCACTAACTATCCATTGGGTTCGTGCCACACCCAGCGTAGTTATTCTACCAACATGTGGCGCAAAAGGCATGACTGCAGCAGTATAAAAATAAGTATTATCCTGCATGGCTATGTGTCTAATCAATGGTCATAAAATGGATTTCCTGAGCTTGCGTGGTTCGAGGAAGTAATTTCTACGTCTTCCCTTGGTCGGTCTTCTCCTCTCGTTCTGGTCCCGGTAATATATTGCTGCCAATTCAACAACGTCAACTGACAGTAGTGTGGTAAATTCAATCATATTTCCAAGTATATGCAACCATGGAAACTGCATGGAAACTGCCCCGCTTTTGCTTCAGCCGTTGCCGTCCGTTGTGAAATGGTGGCACTGAGCTGACGTCTTTGGGCTGGAAAACGGGCCCGGCACACCTATCGGCTTATACGTCAAATCCTTGTGTTTATGGCACCGGTTTCTCAAGTCAGCAGCACCAGTGCGGTATGATGTTTGTTGCACCGGACCCTCCATGCTTGTGACGCTGAAAACAGCTGCAAACAGAAATTTCCAGACGCGACCGAAATGACGTTGCGCCGGCAGATCGGCACACGCGAAAATATAATCCGCCACACGTTCTGCTCTCGACCATCGACTTCGTCTTCCACAATGCTACGACTGAGCACTCTCCGCCCGCTCCTCGAATACACGCCTTCACGTCTTTCAACACGCCACGTATTCACCTCACGATCCTTCAGCAATTTTCGCTCAAATGCAACTACATTACAATTGCTCAATAAACGGCCAACGGTGTGGTCACCTGGGTCCTTCGCTAAGTCTTCTCGGTCGTACATGACTCAGGGGCCTATAGTGCCAAATGCTCCAGGCATCTCGTGGCAACGCATGGCGATTACTGCAGTATGTGACTTTGCTTTACATTCAAGCGGTGACTGATGCTCATTTTGACAGGCTGGTGTGGCCGGTACCGTGGTCGTCATCGAGGGGATTTTCAACCGGGAAACTCGAGAATCCCTTTCACTAGGAGAGAAGTCTCTCTTGCACCAAAGCTTCCAGTACACCGGCGGCGGACTTGTGCTGACCGCACTTGCTGCTCGCTCAATGTTCAGGAACGGGTTTGCATTCAGAATCATGGCTGCCAATCCTTGTATGTCGCTCATTTATGGCTTGTTCTTATCTAACGCTCGAATACCCAGGGGTCGTCCTTGGAGTCAGTCTGGTTGGCAGTATTGGTTCCATGATGGGGGTGTTGTACACTCCCCCTGAGAAAACGCTGCAGAAACATCTGTTCTGGCTGGTACGTCGCATTATATTCAATCTTGCTATCAGATGTACTGAGTGACATGTACCCCAGGCCTTCAACGGTTTCCAGGCAGCGACTCTGAGCCCTCTGTTCTTCCTTAACCCGGCTATCCTTTCTCGTGCTGCACTGTATACCTGTGGAGTCGTTGGGGCGATTTCGTATGTTGGTGCTACTGCAACGTGAGTTTCCATCGTTGGATTGCCCATACTATGGTGCTTAATTTTTACAGGAATGATAAGTACCTGAATTGGGGCGGATCCCTTCTTGCCGGTGTGACAGTCGTCGCCTTGAGCTCTCTTGCACCCATGGTCGTTCCCCTCGGGATGCGTGGCCTTGCCATCACTGAAGCGATCTCTTTATACGGCGGTCTCGCGGTCTTTGGTGGATTTGTCCTTTATGAGTGCGTTGGTTTTTCATATTCACCTGGCCACAACTATCCAGTGCTAACCCATTGCCCCAGTACGCAGAAGATCCTGAAGCATGCTCGTATGGCTGAGCAAGGGCTCATGAAAGCTGACCCCATGAATGAGGCTATCAGTTTGCAGTTGGATATGATCAATATATTGTGAGTTTTGTCCTAATTATTACGCGTCGCATCTCTGACGAACCCATGTACAGTATCCGCCTCGTGCAAATTATATCCATGAATCAGAAGAAGTAACTACCAACTACTAGCCGTCATTTACACGCATTCTACCCACTCATCCATCACACACACCAATATTCTATCAGAATTTCATGTACGTGGCTAGTCGACATAATATTGTAATAACAGGACAATGGGACCCCCATATTATATGGTCGCCACCTTCCCTAGACCCTCCAAGATGCTCACAAATCCTCCTGGATCTACAATATCTGTCCCGCCATACGACACCCGCTTCCCTGTGCGGTTCGCCCATTCCTCAAGGTTTCCGTATTCCACATACCCTGCCCCACCGACTATGAAGATCATGCCCTCCGCGAACGCCATGCGCTTCCCCTTGGTTGCACCACTGCCGCCCGCAGCCCCAGGTAGGCCCGCGTGCGTGTGCCGCGATGCCCGGGGGTCGAAGAACACAAAATCATCGGTTTCTTGCAGCGACTGGTTTGAAGCGGCGGAAGAGTCCATCAAGGCCTCCGTGAGGCGCGTCACAGGAAGCAGCTTGTTTGTCGGCAGGAAGTTCTTCACGCCCGAGATGAGATTCTCCAGCGCACCTCCCTTCACGCGATCTGTGAGCTACACAACAACTACGTGAGCTACAACATCGTCAGAATCATGCAGTAAGAACACACCCTATTGCCCAGGGCGCTGAAGCCCTTGAAAAGCTCGCCGCCTTGCCCTGCAACTGAGCCGAGGGTAGGCGTCTGGTTCCCACTCGCGGTGCTTGTCGACATAGTCATCCGCGAAATCTCGCGCGTACGACGAACGTAGTCGAACGAGGAAACGTCCGCACCGGCAGCCTTGAGCTCCTTCTCGAGCTCGTTGATGTCCTCACGAGTGATAGCGTTGTCAGGAGAGGAGAGATAGAAGACGAGCACCAGCCGAAGCTTGTCCAGCGCGGTGAACGTGCCATCCGGCCGCGGGGCGCGAAGGATCTCAAGAATAGTGGCAACCGTCTGTTTGTTGATGGCCTCCTCTGTGCTGAAGAGCTCGTCCAGACCACGCTTTTTGATTTGCTCCAGTAGCGCGCTCGCAATGTTCATGTGTGTATCCAGTGTCGCCTTGCGCGCTGTCAGCTCCGGAAGCTGCGTTATCGCGGTCTTCAGATGTGCCGCATTCGTCGAGAGATCCCTATGTATTATGTGAGCCCAAGGTCTCGAGTTACACTAAATACTCACAGTTGCGAAATGTCGTTGACATTGCTCACTCCTGTGCTCCTTGTTATCTCGGCCGCGTCCTGCTTGTATTTGTTCAGCTCGGTATCAATCTCCTCCGCTACTTGCGGGAAGGGATTCGCCGCGTTGCGCGCCCAGAAGAAGTCCTTTGAATCAAGGTCGTATTCCTTCTTTCTGGGATCGTCCCCGGTAGAAACGACGACGCGGTTAAGCTTGATTTCGAGGCAATCCGAGACGAGCGCTTGGTAAGTCCAGCCATGGGAGAGGACTGAGACGAGGTCGACATTGCGGTCGAGGATGAGGAGAACTGGTAAAGGCGTCAGCAATAGTGCATACGGAAGAGTATTGGCGTACGCGGTCGTTGGAGGTTCGAGAGACCTGTGGCGTCTTGGGCGAAGAGGGCAGAAGAGGAGGGATAGTTCTGGCGTGACACTGTGAGGATCGCATCGCGAATCTTGGTATCCAGCTTTTTCGCGATCATCTCGGCAGCATTTCCACGCGGGGCGCGGATGAAAGGGACATGTCCTGTCCAGATATCTTGAGTACCGAGAGGAGTAAGAGTTGTGCTTTACGCACCCATTGTTGCAACAGCGCTGAATAGCCCATTCGCCACTCGCTCTATTTCATCTTCGATCTGCTGGTCGGTCGAGGATGGTGAGTTGAGAATTGCGTATGTCGATTGTGGAATTGTTGAGAGTTCGGGCGCGGGACTGGAAGCACTTGGAGGGGGAGGGAGAAGGGAGAAGAGGGACGGTGAAGGAGCGATGAAGGAAAGGTATTGGTCGAGAACCTGATTCAGAGGAATATGTCAGGTGAAACGGCAAAGCATAGATGGACGTGACAAACTTGTTGTATAAGGTCACCCGTACCATCTTGCGCTGCAGAAGCGGCAAGTTCTTCCAAGAGCGCGCGAGGTAATGGTTCAACAAAGTTGAGGTGGAACGACTCGTACAGAGACTTTTGGAGATCCTCTGCTATTCGTCGGATGTTGGCGAGAGTTGGCGAGACAAAGTAGACTGCTGGGACATCGGGAAGGGGTGGTCGCAGAGAATGGAGTTGCCTATGAGAGGGAATTCGGCCAAAGAAGGACAAAAATTCAGATTCGTCGAACGAGACTTACACATGAAGTGTTACACCGACATCACGCAGATCCTGGACGCGCAGGACTGTCGCAAGTACATCCTTTGTCTGCTGGTCAAGAACTAGGATCTTCCAGACCGGAGGATCTGTCGGCAGAGCTGTCTTGTTCGCAGAAGCATGCCTTCCAGAGTCAGTTTGCTCCGAGGCGTCATTTAGATTGAGCAGGGCAAGAATTGCCTGAGTTTGGGCATGCTGAAGGGTTGGCACTGCTGTGGAAGCCTGTGGACATCCTTCAGCAATACATTGAAGACGTTAAACCTTGTACTGACCTGTCTGACTGCACTGGCCATGGTTGCAGTCAATTAATATTGCACTGCTTCAAGCTAAGCTTGGGTTGACGTTTCCTGAAGCGCACACGTGATGTTGCCGCGTTGCCCCATTCATGATTCAGACGACGCGTCCGATCTGACGAGAGACTCGCAAATGGCAGAACGGAAGCGAGATATGGCCTCTCATGAGCTGCATAAAACCGCAAACTTGAGCATTGCTGCAGGTTGGGCGAGATTATATTGATGAATGCCATTCGTAACGCAGTTTAAAATACGCAGTTCCTCTACTTCAGCTCAAACTGTCAAACTTCGCGGCCTGCCCACCATCGCGATTCAGCCTGATTCAGCTGCTTCAAGTAAAGAACATCTTGAGTCTCGCAAGTATGGCTAGTGTCAGAGTTTAGCTTCATTAATCCCCAGAGATGGTCATTTCTACATCCCGCCTCCTGCCGTCGTGTCTACAGTGAGCACTCTGCCTGACCACACCCACTACAATGATTTTTTATTGGTCTTCTGCCAAGTTCATTTCAATGCGTCCTTGTAATCAAAAAGGAAATTGTTTCCTGGGAGACGGGAAGAAATAATACTTACTAACGTTGTCGACGATGAGGTTGTGCCGCAAGCATTTCATCGACTCTCCGGACTTTCCGACACTTGACCAACCCCGACTTGACGAGTTGTGTCCTGTCGTGTCAACGTTAACGCTGACGTTGATCAACCTGTAACAAGCGACCCGATTATGTAGGCAGGACCTTTTTGGTTCGAAATTCACATCGAAGGGCTGATTGCTGTGGCTCACAGCCCGCCCACAGCTCTATTTGTGCTCTCTATACCCGCCCATCGTGGCATTTGACGACCACCGACGACTGCTAATATTTCTGCTTCACGACTAGAATCTCGAATGTCTATACGACCACGACAACCACACGAAGAGTGGTGGGCCACAGCGACATCTGGTCCATTGAGCTCCAATGTCCCACCCAACCCTGGATCACCTCCAATACCCACCTCTTCACCCATAGATACCAACACTCAGTCACCAGAACAACCTGGAAATGCCTCAGCCTCGGACGGGAGTCTACCGGCGTCAGATTCCGTTGGCACAGTGCCAGTATTCACCAGCACTATACCAGTCACCACTGTCACGGACCCCATCACAACATTCACCTCGATCATAACTGTTTCTAGTTCAGGTTCAATCGCTACTCCAGGGCCTGTGTCGAGCACAAGTTCACTACTAGCCTCGTCTACCACGTCCGGTTCCGCCATCTTCAGCACAGAATCCGCAACACCCCAGCTGAATTCAGTGCCAGTTTGCATTGGCAAGGGCCTGGACTCTTCCTCGGAAGGGCTCCTTGCGTCGCTCGTCCTACCGAGCGCGATTGGTCTCCTCCTCTGGGTGTGTGTGCAGCGTAGTAGTGTGGCACGACTTGACGTCAGAAGACTGATGCTTCTCGAAAATTGTAGTCCCTCTTCGCGATCGTTCGACCACGTTTCCGGCAGATATACGGGCTGCGGGAATGGTTTGTACAACAAGAGTGAGTGCCCTCGTTGTGACATTGTGCTCCCACTTACCGATTCCGACGCGTCAAGCCTCCGCCCGAAACCGCTAGGCTCCGGTTTCTTTTCATTCGTCTTCCCACATGTCCCTCTTGTACCCTCCCTGCCCTCCGATGTCTCCAACACAGGCCGCTCAGCTGCCAAAGATGCAGAACTCTTTCCGTCCGACGAGCAGCTCAACCAACGAGCCCTCTGGGTGAGCTTGATGATCGTTCTCGGTTGGACTATTCTCGGGCTTATAGGCGCGTTACCCCTCTACCTCGTCTCCACTCCGTGCCTAGCGGAACATGGAACGTCCTTCAGCTTTGGTGGCGCCTACTCTACGCTCCAGGATCTCAGCCTGATGCGTCTGCTCCAGCTCTTCGACAGCGGGAGCGTGTCGTCGGCCAACCTCGTCGCCAAAATACAAACTCGAGCTGAGTTTAGCGGAGATCCGCAGAACGCACGCGTGCGTGTGATCGTGCTCACCGCGCTGACGATTCTACTTGGTGTGCTCCCTCCGTTATGGAAGATTATCAATGAGTTCAATGCGCTTGTCGCATACCGACGAGCGTTCACGGAGGTGCGATGTGAGGGAAAGGAACTAGGCTGGTTGAGTGCAACCCAGGCACCAGGGTTCGTGGGGTGGGGCGAGAAGCAGCTCAAAGACTTCATTTTGAAGACGGGGTTGAGCTATTCGATGGAGCCGCGGGATGGAAGGGCGAGGGCGAGGAATGGGGAGCGTATAGCTCGGACTCGGGATGCGGGCGAGCGGCAGCCGCTGAATAACTCAAGAGGAAGCGAACCTGGATGTGGACATTCAAAGTTTGTTTTCCATTGGGTGAGTGAGCTTCAAGCATTTTAGAGTTGACTGAAGAATGCTGATCGTTCCTGTTATGAGTGACACCCAGGCCCTGGCTCTCTTGATCGAGGATCGGGACGAAATCCTTGAAAACCTGGAAATAGCGGAGACGCGATATATAAGCTCATTCAGAATGACGACTCCGGACCCCTCCATCACAGACTACGAACATCCTCCGCCTGTCGATCCGGACCGCCCATACATCAGTCGACCCCTCCCACTCGGTCAGAATGTTACCCGAGTGCGTATCTTCTGCGTCACTCATACTGAATGCGAGCTTACGAGTGAAGCAGAGGGCCCAACGAGGTCGCCGCCGACACGCCAATCCAGCATTTGCAGCATCATCGCTCGCCCCGACGTCCTTCGTCGCGCCCTCGCAATATTACAAGCTCCGCTCTGTTGAAGGCGTCAGCGGCGGCCGGTTCGCTGATTCTGGAACAATCGACCGACTGCCTAGCTTAGCAGAGAGCATCAACTCACGCGTAATCGGTAGCCGCTTCCTCGAGGTGAACCGCAACTCTGTCGCCTATGGCCGCCTCCCGCTCGGTAGTCATGTCGTCGTCGAGCCGTCAGGCCAACTAGGCCCCGGTGGCAGCTCGGCACTGCAAGATGACGGCTTCAGGTTCTCGACGATTCCCGACCCTCGGCGCTTTGGCCCGAACTATGGGATCGACGACTCCATCGTGGAGGAAGAAGTGGATGAACATGGTATGCACGGATATCCCAATTACGACGAGAACTACCTCCAGGATGACTCGGAGTGGGTGGACCTCCACAAGGAGATACCGCGTGGTGCAGAGAGCGAGCCCAACGGGCCGCTGCCTGGCCCGTCGACATTCAGGCGGCGTCCTAAGAAGGAGCCCGTGGCGTCCGTGCGACGTGAGACGTTCCCATTGCGGGGAAACGGGACTGAGTATGTACAGCCCCCGCACCTACGCCTTCAGCCTTCGCAGCCGTTTGTGCGGCCGATGGAAGGGCTCAACTTTGACGACCTCGGACATGTCTATGCGGACATCACAACATGGCGCTCGCGGCTCAAGGTAATCAATGCAGAGATCGCGGACGCACAACGGGAGAGCTATAATGATATTGCGGACGGCGCGAGGATTAAGGGGTGGCTGATGGTCGGACGGGGGCTGAGGTACATACCGGGGGTCCAGTTAATTGAAGGGCGGGCGAAGGAGGACATCAGGTGGGATGTGCTGCAAAATGAGAGAAACCCACTGGATGCGGCGGTCTTTTGGGCGATCGTCTTTGTCGTGATCGTCCTGCTCGCTGCCGGTCGTGAGTGTCGGCCCTCATATCTCCCATGTCCGCTAATTGACATTTTCTCCAGTGACTGCTGCCTCAGGGCTGGCGCTGGCCAGTGCACCTGATTTCGCACATTACTTCCCTTTCCTAAAACCTCTCCTCACGACCAATCGCTTGATAGCTGGTATTGCAACTGTTCTTGCTCCAGCCGTTGCGGCGACACTATTCACATCTATTGCCCTCTATCTCGTACACTGTGAGAGATCTATCTATTTTGCCCTTTTCTTTTTCGCTCACTCGTTGGCTAGGGGTCGCAAATGTCCATGGCTCTATCTCCATTTCCGGGGGCCAACTCTTTGTTTTCCAAGTCACGTTCTTTATTCTGACAGCCGTCGCCTCTCTCTGGCTAGTCACTGTTGGTGCGCTCCTGTTTGCCTTCCGAGCATTCGACGACGAGTCGGGGGTACCACAATCTGTCGCCAGTGGCTCTATCTATATGAGCATTTTGGCCTTGTCGATTACACTCACTGTTGCTATCATCTTCCCCGCTCTTTTGATGCTGCAGCCATTCCGCCTCTGGCGTATCTTGCGGGATGAGCGGCAGGCTATTACCCCTCGACAACGCTTCCGAGGTAAATGGATGCTCGTTCGATGTCCATGATCATTCTAACTGATGAATCTAGCTGTATACCCCCAAACCTATGATCCTTCCTCCGCAACCAGTGCTTGCATCTTGGCGATTGTCTTTGCCTCTACATTTTCTTTAATCTTTCCGCTTATTGGGCCTGCTGTGGTACTTCTGGTCCTCTTGACACTAATTGGCAAGTGGTTTGCTTTGGGACTTGTGGATCCGTGCTAATCTTGTGGAACAGCTCATCGCTACCTTATCGGTTACGTTTATGGTCGGACTCATTCACAAACAGGAGGACTGCTACAACTCTGGCTACTCAAGCGCTTCGGTACCATTCTTTCATTTCAACCGATTCTTCTAGGCCTCATCTTCCTGAGTCGAAACTTCTGGATAGAAGGCGGTGTTCTTGTCGGCACCGGCGTTGTGGTCGTCATCTTCGTGGAAGCGTACACAGCCTGGAAGTCGAGACGCCCTGGGCGACGATCCCTGAGCCCGATTACACAGGACTCACTGAACGCCTTCGAGATCACTGCCTGGAATACCAGTCGGAACGTTGACGATGAAGGTACAAGCCGTGGTAGCAGCAGTGGACGATATCCACGGTTGCGGGGGTCCATGGCGTCTGTGCTTGAAATGATGAGCCTGACACTCGCCGTCATGCCCTCCTCCAGTAACTATCAAGGCCCTGTGCCCCTGCGTGAGTCGCCTTGGATTTACACGCGTAAACTCGATTTTTAACAGCATTGCTCCTGGCAGAAACCGAAACTTTGGACGACTTGACAGCGACAGAACGGGCAGCGCGAACGCACCCTGACGCCCCGCCCCATCTCCCTCCTCTCCCGTTTACGGACCACGCAGAAGATATGGCGGGGATCCTGTACGCTCCGGAACTCATTGCACCACCACCCATCATTTGGCTGCCTAATGATTCCGCCGGAGTGGCGCGTTCTGAGGCGGTTGACTTGCAGAAATACCACGACTTGGCCGTTACGCTTGATGTACGGACAACAGAGGACGTGCTTCCGCGACGCTCGTCGTCGTCGAGACCGCGGGACTGATTAAAGTTGACAATTCTTTGCTTAACTGCTCTATTATCCTCTATTTCTTGGTTGTGTGGAATGTAATTTGAGAGCCTAGAGGCCTTGATGTCATTGGGCAATCTGCCTAGCTGCGATTGTAGTCATGTTGAAATTGACTTACCAGGTTACCTTGATTTGCACATTAACCAGCGCATGCCACCACATATTCCCAGAGGGGTCTGTTATGTTACACTGTCTTTATGCCTAGGGAATGCCCAGGAATGTATTTTGACCAAAAAAAAATCGGGAACAAAGATCCCGGAGAAAGGTCAATCCCACCTCTGTTCTTTAGACGGGTGTTTGCTCTCACACGTCAAGGCTTCCTTTATACTCACTCCTGCGCAATCTACGACTACACCTTTTCCCTGGTCTGACAGAAATCTAAACGGACAGCTGAGGAGAGCACTTATGACCCCACTGGGAAGGGTGGCTGGCCAAGGGAAACAGTGGAAGACTAAGGCGACAACACCTAGTAAATCCTGCGTCACCCTTCCAATGATGTACTAACATTCCTGCGTCCAGGTCAGCCATTCGGCCATACCTTTGACGCCACTCGACAATGGATATTGAATGATTTTGCTTTTGCTTTGTAAAGTGAGAGCTGTATACTCCCGCGCGTTGGTGTGTCCGACTCCGCGTTCCAGTCGAAAGACGTTAAACAAGATACAGCGCTCTGTGGCATAACTTGATTGGCGGTGTCAGGTGAAAATTTCCTTTCAAGGCAGTTTTTGACGCGCTTGCGTGCTGCGCCCACTGTCATTCTGATCAATCTATGTCACAAATACAACTAAGCACTGAAGCTGCTTTACATACAACTGCTAAGTAGCGCCTATCATCTTCGTGCCCGGTCGGCGCGTAGGAGGACTCTTCAATGAAGGGATCTTGTTCACTTCGATCACGGCAACGTCGCCGCATTCCAGCGCCAGGGCAATCCTATTGATGCCCTCCGACATCTCCCAATCGATCTCGAATACGCCGGGCTTTTCCGCCCCGGCATACCATGACCATCTCTTGCTCTGGTCCTGAGGGGATGTCAGTTTCAGCGGGTTGGATGAGAATGAATTTAATTAGAACTAACCCAAACACTGTACACATACACCCAGCCATCACCACCGCCGGTTGCAAGCCAATTCCCATCTGGGCTGAACGCCAGCGCGTACACAGGGTGTTTATGATCCGTGAAGACTTTCAAACATTCGCCCGTCACCGAGTCCCACAGACGCGCTGTCTTGTCGAACGAGGAGCTAGGCCAATCCGAATGGCTTAGAAATCACAAATACAGCTTGACGAAACATAAATTCACTTACGTCGCAACGAGGGGATGTTGACCGATGGTCGGGTCAGGACACCACGCCACCGTGCTCACTGAATGCGAATGTCCCTTCATCACGGTTACGGCTTTGTGGGTTACAGTGAGCCCTGGGATGTCGTCCGCATCACCCAGTTCGAGGCCGCTGATATTCCAAATCCTGGCGGTCATGTCGTCTGAGCACGATGCCAGTAGCGTGCTCGCCGGGTTGCGTTTGAGTTGGTTGACCTCGCTCCCATGGCCTCTGAAGAAATTCCGTTAGGAAGAAACGGCGATGCTCTAGTGATGGCATACACTAGTTGCCTGAATGGTTGCACAGAGTCCACCCGGGTAATGAAAATGCGCGTGTCAGCACCACACGTCACGAATGTGCTGTCGTTTAACCATTCCACGTCCAAACAACAGTCTTCGTGTGATCGATATTGTCTGTGCAAACGTTTCTCTTTCACGTCCCAGAGGCAGGCCGTGCCGTCTAGACTTGCCGTTAACAACCATTTGCCCGACTTCGAAAAACGCGTCGCGAATATCGGGCCCTTCTCAAAGAGAAAAACCAAACAGTGAGAAGGGGGAATTTAGCAAGGCAGTGCAAATTACCTGATGTTGCGGATTTGAGAAGTAAAGGGAGCCGTTGGACGTGCATATTCGAAGGACAGAGTCGAAGCAGCCGACAGCTAAAAGTGTCCCATCAGCATTCCAGTCAAGAGACGTTATATCTCCTCCTTCTCTTTTCGCAAAGTAGTCGATGACGATCGGAGCAACATGTGAGGCAAAGACCCCAGGAGTGTCTGGTGGCTTTTGCAGGTTCCATAGATTGACAACCGCGTCTTTGGCGCTAGTACATGGTTTTCCGTTAGCATGCTTTGCGTTACAAGAACAACTGGTGACACACCCAGTCGCCAAAAGACCACGTTTTCCAGGGTTGAATTTGACGCCGAAGACCTCCGCTTTGTGGCCCGGAAGGTAGAGAATTACTTTCGGGTCGGTTGTATCGTCGCCAGGTCCTCGGCGCGTGCGTGGTTTCGCAATGGGCTTCTTCGCCGATTCTGATACAATATTTATGGAGCGGCCAGGGTCCAAGAGTGTGTTCGGTGCTTTTGTGGCTGATGATAGGCGCGCGCCGCGCGTGAGCAAGCGCTGGAAAGCACAAGGATGCACGCACATTCTGCAGAAGAGCCCAAGTCCATATCATCTAGATCCCTCCTCACGCGCTTCTCCGCTGGGCGTTCCGTCGTGCTAGGCGACTCTTTGCGCTTTGGCCCCGCGTCGACCGTTAGGCCGCTCGCTTTCGGTTGTTTCGTTGAGGTATCTGTAAATATAGCTGGTGCATGCGTGGCTTTGATGCTTTGCACAGTTGGGGGCTCGAGAGAACAGACATGGGGCTCCAGTAGCGAGAAACCGCTCTTGCAATCGTTCGGGAGCCCGCCATCTTTCCAGTGTGATTCCACTTCAATATAGAGCAAAGATTTGCTGAGAAGTTCAACGAGCTCTCCGCGCGGGATATGTTTCGACGAATGTGGAGAGCGGTCGAGCTGCGCCTCCATCTTGACGGCGAACGCCGCGTGCATGAATCCTATGAAGCATATAACGTGAGAAAAGAAACGAGGGGGAAAAAAACAGCTACCAGAGTCCAAAAGGTAGGCATAGATTAGACAATTGACCTCGTCTGCGGCTATGCGGAGAGCGTGCTCCATTGCGACAGCCATTCTGGTTGAGCGCTGTGATCACCGCCGCCGTATTTGGCTCCGTATTTGTGCGCGATTGCCGAACCGCCGGATGATCGATCACTTGTGCTCAATGCCGCGACCAGGCCCGTAAGCTTCAGCAGTGTAGTGCTTGTTCTCAACACCATGCAGGCCAACTGGGACGCCCAGATGGAAGACGACGACGACGACGACGACGACGAGTCTCCCCATTCACAAACGGCTACTGGGCAGGGGACTACGCTCCAGGATATCTTGAGTGGTGTGTGTCACCTGGATCCCTTATCTCTCGGGGACCTTGACCTTCTCTTCGCAGCCCTCTTCTCAATGCAATCTGGAGGGGGGGCCCAGACGACAGAAAATGGCGGCGAGAGAAATATCAGCCTCTCTGGAGTGAGCCTACAGGACCTCTCTCGTCTGCTGGGAAGTGTAGGCGCACGACCGGGTGGTGCTATCATATATGACGAGGACGCAGATGAGGACGAAGATGAGGATCAAGACTATTACAATGCATTCCGCGCGGCCGCGCGAGAACCGTGGACTGGACCCGTAATCACCGAACCTCAGCAGGCCGGGATCGAGTTACTCAACAGTGGAGATTTTGGGAGGGTTGGACACAAATTTCGAACACGGCGCCGTGATTTCAACGTTGCAAAGTTCATACTCAATCGCACGAAACGACCCCAGCTTACTACTTACAAGGAAGACTATGCAGCGGCGAGTGGATTTTTGCCGTTGCCTGTATTTCACCTGAACTCCCGTTTTCCAGAACCTCGTACCTAATTCCAACGGCACAGTCGTTGCTGATTACGATGCCAACATATACACGGGGCAATATTCTGCAGGTTCGTCCTCATGAGAACACTTGTGCTATTAACAACTCACATACCTTCTCAGATTCTTCGTTCTATTACACCTGCTCCCAAGGTAAATTGAAGTTCTGCTAATCATCTACTTTCTTGACGTCTCCTGTAGATTTCCGCCTTCATGTATTCGACACCACAGCGCCTCCCACCCAGCGGCGTGGCGCAAGCCGTCAGCATTCAGATGCAAGCCTGCAAACCACCATGAAAGTCCGGAAGACCATTCAGGGTAATCCGGGGCGGTGGACAATCACAGACGCCAATCTCTCTCCAGATAACGAGAGGTTAGCTACTTCGCTGAGGTAGTCACAAATTCGACGCTGACCTCCACACCCAGGATGATCTATTCTTCGATCGTAAGTACACTCCGATGTGGCTCAACGTATGAATCGGGGAGAACTAATCATCTCACAGACGCCAACAGTGTATATGACAAACGTCCTTGATGATTCCCAAGTACAGACACCGATTTCCTTCTCTGATCCAACTCGGACTTCCAACCTCTGGAGTAGCGAAAGTTTTGGTATCTGGAGTTGCCGCTTCTCGGCAGATGGCAACGAGGTTGTCGCAGGAGGCAGTGAACATATTTTTGGTGAGTGCTCTGTCTTTCAGATGAGATCTGTCCTCAATCAGATATGTAGTTTACGACCTTGTCGCAAACCGCAGAACGGTTAAAATCAAGGCACACTCCGACGATGTAAACAGTTGTTGTTGGGCAGATACCGCGTCCGGGAACGTTCTCGTGAGTGCTTCTGACGATTCAACCATCAAAATTTGGTATGTTTGTGCCAGATCCACTTCTGCAAAGTATATGTCTGATGTGCTCTGTATCTTAGGGATCGCCGGTCATTGGGCGCCTCGCGGAAGCCATCGGGTGTTCTTCTCGGGCACACAGAGGGCATTACATATGTCTCTGCGAAGGGCGATGGACGCTACATCGTGTCCAACGGTAAGGATCAATCCATGCGCTTGTGGGATTTGCGCAAAATGCGCAGCAGCCAAGAATATGAGGCTGTTGAAAAGAAAAACTTTGGAGTGCACAATTTCGATTACAGGTTTGCCTTCAGACGTTGCGTACAGACTGCCTTCGTTGATGCTCCTTACAGGTACCCCCATTATCCAGGGCCCAGGTATCCTAAACACCCCTTGGATTGCAGCGTGATGGCCTATCACGGTCACACTGTCCTGCGAACCCTTATAAGATGCCACTTCAGCCCGATGGAAGCGACAGGAGCTCAATATTTATATTCTGGATCGGCCGACGGTCGAATTCATGTGTGTACTACTTGCCACATTGGGGCTTGTTTAAGGCTTGATGAAGTTTTCACAATAGATTTGGTCACTCGATGGACGAATTGTTCAGATTTTGGATCGTTCCAAGACTCTGCCCATAACGTACGATCCCTCGGACGCTGAGTACCCACCAACGACCGCTGTGCGTGTGAGATCGTGCGTGCGGGATGTATCCTGGCACTCGCAGGTATGTGTTATCCTACTTTCCTTGCGACAATCCTGATGCTGCTGTATAGGAACCAGTGTTGATGAGCGCAGCATGGGAGAGCAATCACGGCGGTAGTTCCGTCGCGCGGCACGAGTGGAAAGGTCTGTCTAAGATGCGCGGTGTGTTGGAGGACTGGGTCGAGAAGAGCAGGCAAGAAAACCGGGATATCCAGACTAGGTTGCGTCGCTCTGGGCGATTAAATGCTTGGCCCACATCCCAGCACGTTCCTGGGGCTTTCCATGATCACGACGCTGATGAGAATGACTCGGACGATGAAGAGTAGACGTGTCATTTACTGGGAAATTGTATCATTGTACTTTTATTCTGCTGCTTTTCATGCTTCCATCCATAAACAATCTAAATGGGCTGTGGTGATTGGTGTCTCGCTGTCAGAGACCCTTCACCTTCACCTATCCTTCTCGCAGAGATGTCGGCCGGTATCGATACACATGGGTTTCCCGTTGGCTATTTCGTCGTGCGTAACATGGCCACCAATCGGGTCCTAGATGTGACGGGGGATGGTATGGAAGATGGAACGGAGATAATCCTGTGGTCGGACAACGATACTTCGCTTGTTGAATGTGTGTTTGACCCGACCCTCATGTTCTGTCACTAATCCTCGATGGCACCGGCACTCTTATAGCGCGGAGGAGACCTGAAGCCAACAATCAGGTCTGTCTGGATACCAGTGCTTTGTCGCGTCGGCGCCTGACTTGAAATCATCAGGTGTTCTTCATCGACACCTCAGGAGCCCTGTGTTCCAGGTCCTCTGGACATGCAGTAGACATTGAAGGTGTGCAAGGCGATACCCTTCGCCATTTCCTACTGATGTCTTTTCTGCCCTTCTGTGTTGTAGAAGACAGGCTTGTCCTCCGGCACCGACGTCCCATCTCACATCCATTTCCTAATGCTTATGCTCACCCACTTCCGATCTTTTCATACTCACCGGAGAATGGGGAGATATCGGTTCGCTTCAACAGCGATCCTGCCTACCTCCCTCCTGAGCAGCGTTCAGAGGCCTGGAAGTCCAAATCATACGTCTTGACCTCGATTCCGCGGCGCAAACCAAAGACGATCATCGACGATGCGGCGGCGTTCTTCTCGTCCGCGATATCAACACCTCTGTCTTTCCTGTCAGGTCGGACTCCAGCGCCCCAGGCTTCGCCGGATGAGGTTTTCAGCGGACCCATCGATCTGGATGAGCATGAGGTGCTAGAGGAGGATCGTACAGAGGAAGCAGAAGTGGATGACTCGCATGATATTCTGAGGAAGGTGCGGATGATTGCTGTTGTGGATAAGGCGGAAAGCGACAAGGTTCTGGGGGAGAAGGCAAGAGAACGTAGACGCTGGGAGGTGGCCTCTCTCCGACGCAATGACGCGAGAACTGGTGGAACTCATAATTAAATTTTCACGCTGTTTTGCTTTTACATATGCTATTATGCTCGTTTCACGTCCGGTTCGGACGCATTACTTTGGACACCGCTCAAGACGCCTCCGCAGCACTTGGGAGGGGCATGATCCCTTCGAGCCGTTCTTTTCCCGTTCTCATCCTTCTTTTCTCTGGAACCGTGTTGCATGAATGAAGCTCACCTTGGTCATATTGGCAGTTGCCCTTAAGAGCGCCATTTCTTTATCTTGTCGCGGGCCACCAGACATGAATATTGAATATTGAATATTGAATCCCAGATTCCTTCAGCACGCTGGGACGACAGTTACGATGGCGAAGAAGGGGATGCAAAAAGTCCAATACTGTCGTCGGCGCAGTAAGTAGCGTCCGCTCTCTTCCCACCGCGTCAGTATGCATGGCATAAAAAAATCTCCTTGTAGCAAGGCCCGGTTGCCCCCCCTGTGTGTGTATCGTCTCCAGCATCACAATCACGGAGTGGCTGGAATTTTCGGTCGCGGCATTGTAGGATGGTTGAGGCAGGGGAGAAGTTCCGAAGGGAGAATATTGAGGGTTAGTTGCGATGGATGTTTGATGGATGTTTGATTGGCAAGTGGGCCCGCGAACGGAGGAACTTCAAGGAGCTGGCTTGCGGAGACTTTTGGCACTGAATCGTTGGAACTGTGCCGTTGTCGGGTGTAGATTAGCCGGGCGGGCACAGACGCGTTGTTTGGTTCTGTCGACGCGCCTGTGTGGCGCAAAGCCCACAGTGGAATTCAAACAGCCCACAGGTATCCCAGGCAAGTCTGTCTTGTATTCTTACACATATGGAAGGGTATCTTGTATGTCCGTAGTAAGCGCTCCGAATTCATCAGAACAAGCAAGGGTGACGGGTAGTAGTTTCCACTAGCACGTCCGCAAGTGTACAATAAATATCATCACCTCCATAGCCGTACAAATACTGCAAAAAGGCATGGATATACACCAGGTCTGTCACCAATCACGAATCATCGTTTCCCCCATGCTCCCTGGATGTCGGACGAGCCAGCATCATATGTAGGCGGCGGCAACTCATCGTTGCGCACTGTTAAGCCCTGAGCTCGAGGGCCTTTTACGGGGCTTGCCGGCGCAGGAGCGACGGATCCGCCGACGCCGGTATTTATGGGTAGAGGCGGCGACAACGACGTGGGCGGCCCGGGGAAGACGGGGGCGGTATTGTGCTCGGGGAGGGGTGGCACAGAGTTGGCGCCGTAGCCATCTTCACCGTAGCCTCCACCGCCCAGGGTGTAGCTTCGCTCATTGTGATGGCTGGGCCCTTGAGATGACTGTGCTTGATAGTAGTTGGTGGGGCTAGGCACGTAGGCCGCTGGCGGAGCGTCGTAGTTGTTGTATGGCTGCTGCTGCTGCGCCTCGTAAGGATCGTAAATGGCGTAATCCGTGGCCTGGCGATCATGTGAGGCAATCGCTGTGTGATCTGTTAAGGTCGCAAACGTTCAACGTGTAGATCGAGGGGAAGGAAAAAGAGATAGCATACAAGATGATCCACCTGCCGTATGTCCATATTCGCGACCAGAGTTGCCGTAGAGATCAGGGCCTTGTGGTGGCTGTGACGTTCCTGCAGCGAGGTACTGGTTGCTGGGAGGAAGAGGTTGCGGCGGTGAATTGTAGTTATACGTGGATGGCGCGTAGTTGGACCTGGAATATTGCGACTGGGCGTAACTACTATGCTGCCGGCGGGGGCTTGCTGGCGCAACATTCTGCACATAACCCGCAACCGCATGGTTGGCACTGTGCTGCGGAGCTGGGGGGTACATCGAAGCAGGGAAATCAGCCTGGGTTGGCGTATAGTACTCGTCGACTGCGCGAGAACCAGCGGGGGCCCGTACATATCCTCCACCAGTATAGCCACCTGCTTGGGAAGGGCGTCCACCGTAGGATGCCGCGTCGCTGTTTTTGTTAGGGTCATCAAGGTATACTTTGTCGCCATCGGTGTATCCTGTCAGAGGCTGTACCTCGTGGAACGCTGGCAGTCCGACTTCGGTATTCTTTTGCAACGCCTTTCTATCCGCTTCAGCCTTGACCGCATCCAGTCGCATCTGCTCGGCAGGATCGTTGCCAGGCGTGCTGTTGACCCTGCCCCATTTGCTGCTCGCACTTCTAGGTCCGCGGTTGGAGATACAGCACCGCCCAAGGCTGTAGAAGCATCCGCTGAAGAATAGCAGAAGCCAAGCAGCCAGCGTCAACCATGTCGCATTCCCGATTTCAGCAGAGCCAACAGCGTTGATGCGGGCTCTTGCGGCGAAAAAGATGGCGATGTCGAAGATAAATGCGAGGAGGGCAACAGCAGCAGCGGTGCCTGATATACATGTGCTGAAGCACGTCATGGACATTTCTCGTATATGAGCCAGGAGGCCAAATACAGCTGATATGGCCGAAAGACCGAGGGCGACAATGTGGAGAACTAGGCAGTAGGTGAGCCATTTTACGACGACCTCTGGGATTTCCACAGGGAGTTTGTTGCCGACCAGGGTATTGATATCTGACGAGGCCAAATTCAATAAGGATGTGTGAGAAACACAAGGACAGGGGCCAACGCACCTAGTTCATATCCGACAGAAGGGCTTGAACAACTCGTCCCATTCGACAACTCTAAACAGTAACCCAGCGTCCCAAATGTGATAGATCCGGTGCTCCCCGCGATTGATATGTTGGCTTTGAGAAAATACACGGACTTGAAGTACGGCACGCAGAAGGAAACGACTGCGAGAAGCACAGTGGCCACGAATGTAACAAGGAATCCTGGGGTTGCGGGGCGAATGATACCCATGGTTGTTGGGGTTCACGAAGCACGGCAAGGCTACAGTGAGTTGGCCGGTGGTATCCTAAAGATTATGTGGGCAGAGCAGTACGCAGACGTTACCTGCGTACTGCGTTTATAGAGGATGGTGGGAGAGAAGCGGTGTGATGGTCGCCGATTTTGGTAACCGCGCATGCACCGCCTCTGTCTCGGAGTCCGTCTCATCCCATCCACCACTGCCCAGGCGCCGCGCAGCTAGGACTCTGCCGTACAATTTGAATTCGTCGACGAGGCCTGCTCACTTTTTGCTGCCGTTCTCTTCAGCTTCATATACATGCCTCCTGTGATTATACTTATGTCTTGATGCCTACACCGTTCGTCAATAACCGAATGTGCGTGGCCTGTGCTGTGCCGAAGCGGTCTTCAATGTCCGGGACGGTGAACCACTGGTGGTGGCCTATGGTGAACCTTGCCCTTTTCTCGTCGAGGTCAGCTCAAGATTAAGTGGGCGCGCGACTTATCGTTATTCAACTTATTGGCTCAGCTGAAGCGCGTCAAGACGGTCTGGAAATTTATTAGTAGATGATGATGCATGATGGTTGGCGACGGCTAGACTTATTGCTACGTAATGCCCGAGTATTTAACCATGCCGTCGTGCCAGGTTGCTTCCCAGCACGGTCCACTGACGCTGTGCGCCGCTATCCAAATGCATCCTTAAAACCTCCTGTCTTCTCCAAGTTCCTTCAGTCATCCCCCTCTCTTCGTTATGGATTCAGATGCACGAGTGCATCGAGTGGTTGTCACTACAGCTGGCTTCATTTGTGCCTCCCTTGGTTTCTCCTTGGTGCGCAACGAGTTATTTCCTTCGTCAGAGGACCCCGTTGATTCATATGGTGATACTCAGAGCGTCCTCGCGATTCTCTTCGCTTTTGTGATGCCCACTCTGTTCGCGGAGGTCATTAAACCTCCCGCATCGGCGCTTGAGACTGTCAAAGAGCGGCGTCGGGCGCGCCACTCGCATATCCTGCCCAAGCAGAGCTCCAGAGTGTCCATTGGCATTTCCACCAACTCAAGAGACAGGAAGCCCATACCGAATTTAAAGGTCACGATACCCAATTACGACTCCCAACCAAGGTCAAATTCTCCATCGCCTTCTCCGCAACCTATTCCTATCTCCCATGCAAAAGATACCCTCCGTTCCAGCATTAAGCGCAAGCCCACTACCATCACATTCGTTCACGACACCTTTGACACCACGTCACTTTCAATACCATCGTCTAATAAGGCTACCATGCCCCCAGAACGTATCCCAGTGATTCATTCAGATTGCGAGGATGGCCGACCCGGCTTCAAGCTCTCGAACCTAAAACCCATGTGGGGGGACAAACGACGCCAGCTTTCCCGCTCAGCTTCCTCGCCGAACTTGGCCTCTACATCTGCCTCTCCTACACCAACCCGAGACGAACCGCGTAAACCCTCCAAGCCCTCATCTTTGGGTAAGAAGAAATCTAAACCGCTCAAAGAGACCGAAGATCTTCGTGAGTTCTTTCAGGCCGCTGGTCGACCTACCTGATGAAATTGAAACTGAATACTGGTATCGCTCAATTCTATAGGCTCTGTAAGCAGTCCAGTGCCACCAGCGGAAAAGAAACCAGTAGTGAAGAAGAGATCGCAAACTTTAAGGACTCAGCCATACAACGCCCCCTACTTTTTCCCGCCTCCTGTTCCACCCATTCCAAATGAGATTTCGAAGAGGCCAAAGACAGCTCCGAGTCAAAGCCAGACATTGCTTCCGCGTCCCCGATCAACCTCGCCGTTACCCAAGCAAGGCTCCGGCTTGAGGAAAATCCTCAAAGGAGATTGCTAGCGCCTATTACCATACATATCGATAGTATAACTACATACACTCCTTCCAACAACTTATCGGATAAGATTAGATTTGCTCCCACGCCGTAAACGTTCATGTCGAAGCGATCATACTTGACGCCGCCGCCGTACACAAGGGTCCAAATGGATGTTGATGCCGGAATCATAACCCCTGCACAGGGACTCCCACCACCCGCCTTGCCTGGCCCAGGCCACCCCCCAGAGCTCTCCTCCAAATCCGCGTCCGAATCCCAGTCCTTGCTGGCTCTATCGACCTCTCAGCCCCAGCCAGAGAGCCACTTGGCTAACCCGAAGCCACTTTTTTTCCCAACGAGCGCTGATATCGTTGCTGAGGCAGCCAGTATGAAACCTAGAACTCCCAAGCCGTCGACACCGCGTCCCCCAAATGACTCGCCTGCCGGTGCACAGAAGTCGTCGCTAGAGATGGGCCGCGCACTCAATGTCACCGATGCGCTCAGCTACCTTGACGCAGTGAAAGTCCAATTCAACGATAAACCAGAGGTTTACAACCGTTTCTTGGACATCATGAAGGACTTTAAAAGTCAAGTGTGAGTCTTTGCCTTTGTCTTGCAGTCTCACGCAATTGTTTGACAGGCGTTTAGAATCGACACTCCCGGTGTCATTCAACGCGTGTCCCGATTGTTCCATGGTAATCCCTATCTCATCCAAGGCTTCAACACATTCCTGCCTATGGGCTACCGTATCGATATCTCCGCTGACCCCACCGACCCAAACACTATCACCGTGACCACACCCTCTGGAACGACAACGCAGACTACCAATGCGGCCGGCAATATCTCTCTATCACACGTTGGGACCCCCACCTTCCCCGGCGCTCTTCCTGTAATCCCACCCCATGTCGCTGGCCCGTCGTCGCGTCCGCACACGCCACACTCATTTCACCTCCATGGGCAGCCCCCCGGACCGCCGTTCGACCCTACGTTCTCGCCCGGCTTCCAGAACACCCAAACTAACGCAGCTGCATCAGTGCTCGGCAACATGGGCAGCAACAACAAGAACCCCGTCGAAACGCAGCCAGCCGGGGAGTTCAACCACGCAATTCACTATCTAAACAAGATAAAAGCGCGGTACTCCGACGACGCAAACACGTATAAGCAATTTCTGGACATCCTACAAACATACCAAAAGGAGCAGAGGCACCACCAGGATGTGAGCGAGTTGGTCCCTCCTCATGAAACGCTAATAGGAACCAGGACCCCTCGCAGTCGCAGGTTTACGTACAGGTCCAGCTGTTGTTCAAGGATGCACCAGACTTGTTAGCTGAATTCAAAGACTTTCTCCCCGAGGCTGTTCCTGGTGGTGCGGGTCAAGGCCCCGTCATTCTACCCCAGCCTGTAGTAGGCCCAGGTCTCCCTGCACCCACGTGGACGCAACCGGAGGTTCAGTCGTCAAGCCCGGCAGATAGGGGCGCGAAGAAGGTCGCGGTACCGTCCAAGCGGAAAAAGCGAGTCGTGGAGAAGGAACCTACCCCAGTACCTCCTGCGAAGGCTGCGCCCAGTAGGGTGCGTCATTCATTCTCTCTTAGCTTTGGGCGGCAATGGAGGTGATGTTATCATGTAGGCCAAAAAGGTGAAGCACCACCACAAACCAGATTCCGCGTCAACGTCATTCTCCCCTTTGGTCCAACCCAACTCTCCTCAACCTGTACCAATGCACGCACATTCCACGGGGGCACCGATGCAGCCTTCGCCCTTGCCCAGCTCAAACCTGTTGCAGAGTCAGAGCTCATCCTTCGCCATTGGTACTTTGAGCGGCACATCAGCCGACAAATTGCTATTCTTCGACCGGGCCAAAAAGTTTCTCGAAAGTCGGGAGATGTACGAGGACTTTTTGAAGCTTCTAAGTCTGTTCTCGAAGGAGATCATTGACATCAAAACCCTGATCGAACGAGCACATGTTTTCTTGGGTGACGGCGACCTCCTCTCGGAATTCAAGGACCTCATTGGCTGGGACGAGAGACAAGACAATGTCGAAAGTGGACCGCCTGGTAGCATTCGCACCGGTCCTCCAGAGGCATTGTCCGCACTACCTGCGGACGACGGTGAAGGACCCAGTTACCGAAGACTACCAGACAGTGTGAGTGAAGCGCTCGTCCGTATATATACCGCCCAACGGCTGTTCTGACGAGTTCACGGTTGGCAGGAGATACGTTTGGCGTGTTCGGGGCGCGATGAACTTTGCCGATCAGTGCTCAACGACGAATGGGTATCCCATCCGACATGGGCATCTGAGGAAGCCGGGTTCATCTCGCATAAAAAGAACTCATTCGAGGAGGCGCTGCATAAGAGCGAGGAAGAGCGCTTTGAGTACCACGTGAACCTCGAGGGGCTGGCGCGGACGATCGCCGTCCTCGAGCCCTTGGCGGTCCGGATCGAGGGGATGTCAAACGAGGAGAAAACTCTATTCAAGCTCAAACCTGACTTCGGGGGGCCCAGTCAATCCATATACCACCGTATAATCAAGAAGATATACGGGCGGGCGGAAAGTGGGCTGGAGGTGCTCCAGGCGCTGCAGGACTGTCCAAGTGTGGCGGTACCCGTCGTGCTCACGCGGCTGAAGCTGAAGGACGAAGAGTGGCGAAGAGCGCAAAGGGAATGGAGTAGGACGTGGAGGGAGGTCGACTCAAAGAATTTTTACAAGTCGCTGGACCATCAGGGCATCAGCTTCAAGGCGAACGACAAGAAGAATATCACCGCGAAATACTTCGTCACGGATATCGAGTCGATCAAGAACCAGCAGCTGGATGCGTGGGATCTGCAAGGTATCGCGGCCTTCGCCTGTGGGTCTGTTGGCCACCAACTTGAATATGGGTTCGGCGACACGTCGGCGCTTCTTGATTCGCTCAAGATGGTCTATTCATTCCTCGATCGCTCACAGGGCCAGTACAGTTCGCAAGAACGGAGAAGCATTGAGAAGTTCCTCCGCCATTTCATTCCTGTGCTCTGCATGTACCCGGTGGCCGAGTTCAATGCCGCTTGTGGTCCTCTGGAGGGTAGTCTATTTGACGAAACTTTACTCGAAAATGGGCACGCAGAGGGAGGAAGCAGGAGCGGGCGCCGCTCCGCTATCGGGAGTCCACATTCTCATTCAGGTGGCGTCGCCCCCAACGACCTGAGAAGGAATCTCCTGCGTACCGTCCGGGAAAAGGCGACGGTGGGGCGATCAACTCCTACTGCCTCTCGCGATGTATCACCATCTCCCGAACACCGCTCACCGAACCTCTCCTCGCGCACTACGGACAAAGACAATCATGAAACCCCCGACGATATCTGGATCACAGAAGCCGGTGCTGAGGCCTTTGCGCAAAATCTTGCGCAGGGATCCGGTTCTGATCGCCCATTCTTCGTCAACACGACGTTCTATACTCTTCTGCGCTTGCTCCAGGTCAGTCCAAACCCATCAAACGCTTGATATCGATGTCATAATTAAAATTGACCACTCAACCACGCCGCAGCTGCTCTATTCTCGTCTCCTTATGTGCAAGGAGATTGGCGCGCAACATGCGGCTGAGAAGCATGCATCGCTCCTCGCTAATCGGGTCGCCGTTGACTTGGGACTTGACGAGCCGAACGGCCCTTCGGCAGTGCTTGAGCAAACGATAGACGTTGTAGGCGACCGTGGTGCAAATGAAGGAGCCAACATCATTTACATGTACCTGCTGAACGCATGTGAGAAGCTGTTCGACGGTGATATGGATCAAGCCACATTCGAGGAACACATGAGGTGGTTTTTCGGGAACAAGGTAGGCGCAAGACAATTTTAGGGCGGTACTAGGCGCGCTGATATGGGTATTGATAGGCATATCATTTGTTCACACTGGACAAACTGATAACTGTGCTCGTGAAGCAGGTGAGTGTGCGGGCACGACGGCCGTGATGATACGAGATTTGAAACGCACTCCAGGTTCAAACTATACTATCTGACAACAGATGTCAAGAGCTGTGGAAACTCATGCAGAGTGCGCAAAGTTCCGAGATTATCACGAACCAAGATGCTGTCCGATATCGACGAGAGGCTGAACGGCACGTCGGGCAGGATGACCATTTATATCGCCTTCAATGGGTATGGTCTATGTTTAGCTTGTGTTTCCGTAAAGCTCACCGGAACCATTTACAGGTACGGGACGCGAAAGCTATTCGGGTGCATCTCGTGGGACCGGACGATCCAAGCATGGACTCTGACGGAACCGCGGTACATCGGTGGCGGGGTTACGTCGACAGCTTCGTGTTGAGCCATCCGACGGAATGGGCACCAAGGTCGAGGAGGAGAGGGCAGGTATTTTTGCGCAGGTGCGCCGGCGGCCCAGGGGCTAGGTTGTTCTCGTGATTGACCATGCGTTAATCGTGTTATTTATAGGTGTGTCCGGGCAGAGAATGGCAGTGCTCCTTTTACGCAGCAAGTACAGGTGCGGGTGGCACTTCCGTCATACAAATTGGTTTATGAAAGGGGGACGGAGGACGTGGGGTGGCGCACATGGACTCGGGGGGAGGAGCAGAAGCTGAGGCTGCGGGCGCAGTTGCGGGAGGAAGAGCGGCGGCGGAGTGCTTATTTAGCATGATGGGAGCCTGGGATTATTTTTTCTGCTAAGAATAGGAATGTTTATTCCGGAGCTTGCCAGTTGTGTACATTTCTCAAGTCATCTCCTGATATCTCCCATCTCCAACGCCCAGCCCGTCGTCGCCACTGCCGACGGTGCCCAAGCCCCTTCCTCGCTGGCTGCCCCGTTGCCCAGCACTCCTTTTTCGTTCTCCCCCGCTTATCCCTCTTGGTAAGCATCATCGTCCTCGTTGGGCACAGGTCGGATACGGAAGTCAAGTGGGAGACTTGCTTGGCATCCTTAGTTCTTGGTCTCAATCATGGCCAAGCCGATACCTACTGGCCTTGCTGGCTGCTCAGCTCGTTCTCCAATACATCCAAGCACACCAAAATTCGATAAACACCACCGACCACGTCGTAGGCGCAGACCCCCATCATTCAACAGTCCTTCTCCTGCTCTTCTCTCGCTCCTGGCGACCATATCAGCCTCGACGTCGGCCCATGGTAGCCCAGCACCCCCCTCCTTCCTCTGTCCCTCTCTCTCCATTGAACCAACGGCCACGAGAGACGTCCTTTCACATGCCACGGCCCCCTCAAAAATTCGCCGCTCGCCGAAGCTGTCCAAGCAACCCGTGAGCGTACGATATTTGCCTGACAAATTCGAGATCGACGACGGTGGGCGATGGCGGAGAGTAGAGAGCTACACATTGTACGGCTCCACTGTCTGTATGGTACGTCACCAACGTCTGTCTCCTCTTTTCATTGTCTCAAGTTTTGCTAGACCTGCCTGGATACATCCGTACCATCGGTCGACGATCAGATCCAGGGGCCGCCGTCGTCTCCCGTACCCAATGCCCCACCAACATCCTCCACTACCTACAATGTTCGTGACAACCTCCCGCCGGGCTGGAAGACCCCTGGAAGCACGACCAAAAGTCGAACCACTCTCATTCTAGCGTTGTCGCTGGTTCTTGCCTTCCTCATCTGCTTCCTCATCATTGGTTGTCTCTTCTGGCGAAAAAGCAAACGTCGGAGACGCAAGGACAACGACATTGAGATGAAGGCCCGGAAGCGACGGAGGGAGCAGTCGGAGGAGGACGATGGCAGAGACTCACTGTTGGCGCTCGAGAAGGAGGCGAAGGCAAAGCAGAAAATTTGGGCCAGGGCCACTGCGCGCTGGAAGGCGAACGCGAGGTACTCCGCCCGTCAGAGGCGAGGAAAGAGGATCATTTCGACAACGAGGGTGGCAAGTCCACGCAGCTCGAGTTCAGTATCCCTTGAAAGAATTGACGAAGCACAAACAACACCTACCAACCCCTCCCCTAACATTTCTCGACGATCCTCATTGTCATGCCCTGCCATCTCAGCTGGGGATATCACGAGTAGCAGTCCCAGGCCGCCCCCAGTTGAAGCGCCGCCCGATGTCCCAGCCCCTTTAACCCCTAACCCACTACCGCCCGCATATCACCTCCGTGTTACATCTCAACAGACTCACGCCTCCTCTGTGGCAACCGAATCCCTGCCACCCCTTGATGCGTATTATCCTTCATCCTCGAACTCTCGACCATCTAACTCGAATGGTGCCTCTGTTGGAATGGACCTGCCACTCCAGTCCATCCACGCCGCTCATGTCGCCACAGACGACAAGAACCTCCTTGCGCGCTTAGCGGACCTTGCTAGCGCCCCGCCCCCTGACGGCGTCAACTCGTCCAACGGCGACTCCACTACATTCCACGTCTCTGTTCCCATATGGCAGGACGAGGAACTAAAAGACTTTGGACATGGATCCTATGACCCTACTAACCGCAGCCTTCCACCGTCAAGCTGCTCCTCGCGCTCGCCATCTCCAGCCCCTCTATTCCCTCCACCTCCCTCGAAAGGAAAGATGGCCGCACCTGCATTCTACGATTATCCCTACACATTTGAAGACATCCTCGTCGAGCCTGATCCCGGGCCGTCTGCCCCACCTTTCGAGGAGCCAAGCCTTCCTGTGGATGAGGCTGCCCTTACCGCATCCGCACCTCCACTCTCGGATGCGGAAGCTGCCTACTATATCGAGGCGCGCGCAAGTGCTCCTTCACATCATGAGTGGGAAGCGTCATCCTCATCGTGCGAGGTCATCGAGCTTGCTCCTCAGCCTGCTCACTCTCACATCCCACACACGAGTAATGATGCAGAAGCAGAATACGATTCTAGATCCATCGAAACCTCACTTTCATCATCGAACCATTCTATCCCGCTCGTTCAAGGGCCTGTCGCTAGTGACGGGACTCCCCCTGGCTATCATCCCTAGTATTTTCTCAACATACAAGATTGTGTGTTGCCATTTCTCGAATACGCGAAATTATACCATTTGTACCATCTAATTCGAATTTACGGTGGAATTTACATAATTGATTGAAACGCGGTTTGGATGCAGAGGAGATAAGATTAGATGACATCTATCAACCGCCGGCACGTGCAGATCTTTTTTTCAAAGAGTGGACCGTTACGACCGCGCCCAAGTTCCAACAGCTGCCCATCGATCTCTCTAGCTCACCATGGGGAAATCACAGAAAAAGCGCTTGATGCGGAGGCACAACCCTATGCGGGTCCCCGACTCTCATATTCCGCGCGGACTGGCCTCAGTCTCCGAAACCTCTTCAAAAACGGAGGCTATCTTACCGATCCTGCAGAAGGTGGTCCATCCAAACCTCTGACCTCTCGATGATCCAACTAATACCACGTTTAGATGGAGAGCTCTGACGCGTCGGAACGAAAATGGGCTTGTGTGGCCGTCTCAAATTTAATCCAAAACGACCCGTCAACTCGACGACTGCTCCAAGGGAAAAACATTGTCGGCGCGCTCATCACCAGACTCACTGATAGCGAAGAAGAGGTCATCGTTGAGGCAGCGGGGTCCCTGCGGTATGTGTCTCTCGGCTTATCAGGCGCAGCTGCTTGCCTTACGCCCGCTTAGAAACCTGTGCATTGACGGCGGATATGATATCTGTGCCGAGATGTACAACAAAAATATCCTTGTCCCTTGGAAAACGTTTATTCCCAAAGTACGTCGCGTCTTTGATTCGCGTGATTCCAAGGACACTTTCTTTTTGTTTTTTGTCTTGTTTTTTGACATCTTTGCTCTCCTGCAGATCTCCAATACCCTTGCACAGTATCTCGGATCCCCTGCAACCGCCCCGGAGAATGCTCAAAACTTGGTCTATGACTTCGCAGATAATGTCATTACAACGCTATGGTGTCTCTCGTGAGCCGGTTCTGTCCCCGCTAGTCCTTCCACCGTGTTCCTTATTATTGCAGAGAGACTTCAAACAAGGCTCTAAATGCGATCAACGAGATCCACCTGGTTCCATTCCTCATGTCCTTCCTGGCAGCGCGAGCGAAAATCCCCCTCGCGCCTGTGACAGCTGCCGGTCTGTACCCTCAAATCCGCTCCTCATATCAAACAGCCTAGCTAAAGTCGTGGGTGTGCAACTAGCCCATTGCCTCTACGTCCTGACAGATGATAACTACCCCGCCATCGCGGATGTTCGCGCTGACGCGGGGTACATCTCCTGCCTACTTGACATCGTACGGTCGACCGAGACGCCGAACGGTAAGGCGAAGGAAACCTCAGACGTTCGCACCACCACGTTGAATGTGCTCTGTTCTGGTAGTTCAATTAATATCCATGTTCCGTTCACACTATATGTTATTCACCATTTTGGCTATAGGCATCCTGCGAAATCTCTCCCCTCTGCCTCCCCCATCAGCCGCGTCGTTCGTGGACATTGACAAGGATATCGTTCTGCCACTCCTCCAGCCGGTCATTACCTCTGTATCATTGGCGGATGCCTCAAAGACGGCACTGGAGCTGGTGACCAGACAAGTATGTTGCTCTTGAAGGCCCCGCTTCATGTGTTCTCACTCACAGTTTTATTTCCAGTCGTCCGAACCTCAAATTGAAAGACTGTCTCTCAAAAATACACCGAAGTCGGACCACAAGTCTAACGAAGAGAAGGAGCTTGAGCGTCTGGAGGCGACTCTGAGGACGGCGCAGCTTGCGTTGGAGATTCTGACTGGTGCATGTGCAACTCTTCCTGACCCAGAAAATGATGTCCCGGAAAGCAGTGGAGAGGACGGCGAGGATGACGAAGGCGAGGGCGAGGATGAAGGTGAAGGCGTAGGTGAAGGTTACTGAATTGGTTTCATCTCTCTCGGGCTTGTGTACTGATACCGTCGTATCTTCATTCAGATCTAGAAATGGACGAGGCGGATGGTAACGCCTCCCCAACGAACGCAGCTTCGACATCCTTCCTACCAACCCTAGTCGCACCGCTCCTTGCTCTCGTGCATCCCACATCTCTATCCTTCCCTCCGCTAGCAGCACCATCACCGCATCCCCCCACCACGTCCGCCCTCAGCGCCATCCACATCAGCGCACTCGAATGCCTTAACAACCTCTTCCTCTCGCTCGCCACCAGCCCCAATCCCAGCGTTTCTGCCGACCACGCTGCAGGTCGTAAGGTGTGGGACGAAACATGGGTAGCCCTGGCTTCTGTGGGTACGGCAACGACTGGGCTGGGGCAGGAAAGGAGACAAGAAATCTGGAATGTTGCTGTCGGTGTGCTGTGGGGAGTCGGGAATGTGTGGAAGGGATCACTGGTGAGTGCCGTTGTTTTTTGTGACTGCTTGCCACCAGCTCATTCATATACCTGCATCGATAGGTTCCCAACGAGGAGCAAGTCAAAGTACTCATTCAGTTGTGTGACGCCACGTCCGATGAGGCGATACGCGTCAAGTGCATAGGCACGCTCGAATGCCTTGCGCAGCATCCCCATTCCATCGACGGCAACAAGGTAATTATCTACTTCTCAGAAGTTCACATAGGGCCTAATACATGCATGAATGAAAGCTTATTTCCCAATACCTACTTTCGATACTTCCCTCCAATGGAACTCCTTCGCCGGCAGGAACGGAACCGCTCATCCAAGCCCTCTCGGCCCTCATTGACATCTACTCAGACGAAGGCATGCCCTACGACGTGAACTTCCGGCAAGGGGGGTACCTCGCGAGACTAGCCGCCAGCGTCGATGAGGTGAAGAAGGCAGTACGGGGCATCGACAGGCGTAAGCAGGGTGGTAGAGATCTCAGACGGAGAGCAGAGGAGGTCCGTGACAATCTGGTGGCTTTCATTCAATATCGGAAGGAGCTTGGGTTGTAGATTTTGTGTATGCATACGCTTGATTTAACATTTAGTACTCGATGCGCAGGGGACCTCGCGTAAAGGAGGTGGTATTTTACAGCAGAGCTCCAGAACGATTAGTAGCTGGTGAGTAGCTGTGCCCAAAGCAGGCCTGTATTGATGGGGTAAAATAAGCATAACGTATAATGTCGCCTTTGATGAAGCCACCCTGCGTGAGAGGGGAAACAATTCCGCTGCATCTGAAAGGTCGGGATGGGGAATGGAGGCGGCGGCAACGATCGAGAGTGAGAGTGGGAGGTCGGCAGCGCAGTTAAGACACGAGTGAGGAACTCAAGGTGTGTGATTTAACGTGATTAACCGATAGGTGACCATGGTGTCGTCGGAGCAGATCTGCGAGTCAGAGGTGAAATGAGGATGGGGCCACCTCGGTGTTTGAGCCAGTTTATGGCAGGCAGACGGTCGGAGAAAATGGTTCCACCAGATGAAGGATCCGCGAGCACGAGCAGGACCGCCAACAGGCACGCTGCGACCTCAGCGTGTATTTCAAATATACTATTTGAAATTGCTTGAAGGTCGATTTACTAAGATCTCCTTCGGGTCGGATCAAGTCATCGGATCAAGTCATCAAATCATCTTTACTTATAGCCTCCTCTTTCCAATTTCCAACATCATACCTTGAATTCTACGACCTTGAGAATGCCTGTAACCAAGACAATCGTATATACTCCAGACGCTGGTGCGCCATTGCCCATCTTCTGTTAGTTCTGCAGCCCCATATACCACTCGGTTTAACTAACTGCCTCCAGCCCAGGCGGTAATTTCACGGGGGAACGTCTACGTCTCTGGAAGCATTGGCGTCACTAATGATTCGGTGCTTGTTGAAGGCGGTGTGCAGCCACAAACTGTAAGGACGCTCTGCTTCACGCTGCTTTCCTGTCTTGATTCCGCACTTGCTGAATCAGCGCGCCGCACTCGAGAACATCGCGATCATTTTGAAGGCGGCTGGTTCGGGACTGGAGCACATTGTCAAGGTTAACATCTACCTGGCGAATTTGCCTCGGGATTATGATGCGTTCAACGAAATTTACATTCAAGTACGTCCTGATCCTATGATTGTGGTGCCAGTTTAAGTTGAAATGAGACTCATGCCTGGACCAGTTCTTTGACAAGGACACTCTTCCTGCACGCACTTGTATTGGTGTAGCCAGTCTGCCGATTGGAGCTGATGTAGAGATCGAATGCTTTGCAGAGATCCCTTAAAGATGCTATGTAATTATAAAGATCTAAAATCAAAATGCTTTAGGGTCGGATTATGCACATGAGGGAGGCCAATACGGAACACAGATACTAATGCCACAGGGCATACACCATCCTTACCGAGTCCTTTTCTCTTCATCATAGCAAAACGATCGTTGAGGCGATGTCCCTGGCAGCGTTACCCATCTACTGATAGCCTGCAGATTGCTTCTAATCCCATAATGCCTTACACTCTGACCAAGTTGTTCCTGATCAGTACGGTGCCAGTATTCAACAAGGGCCCAATAGGGCATATTGATACTTTGCGAATATGCCTCCGATGACACCTCCATCGTCTAGTGTCGTCGTGTCGACGTCATCACCGAATAAGACGGGCCAAACCTCCAAACAAGGTTCTCCGAGTCTTGTTGTAAAGCTTGCTGGCCCAAAGCGTCACAAAAGATCAACTCGATGCACTTTGTGCTACAGTATTCATCCTCTGAATATCCTCTGAATATGTCCGTTCTTGACATCTCGTGCCAGTGAGATTTCAAGTTGAGTCAATCTGATACCCTGCGGCCTGCATGCGGTATGCTCTTTCGTTTGCGGCCGATGTTGAGGCAGAATGCTCTGGGAGGCCCCTTGAAAAGTTGAAATTCCCAACCCAAGGGATAACGTCAATCTGTTAACGTTCAGTCCATTGTTTCGAAACTTGATACAACAAATATTCATAGGTAAGAACAAGCATACATATTTTACACGTTACACAAGACCTTACTCTTCCCCTTCTAGGAAAATACGGACGATTGAACTGGGATTTCAGTCTTCCCGAACGATGCTGTGGTGCTAGAGCAGATATGTCAGAGGAGGCATCATGTGGTATCGCTAATCATGGACTATCTGACCTTCTTTACATCCAGACCGTCGAGCCCAGCTGCAACTCTAGTGCCAGCGATGATCCCGCTCCAGTCCAAAATCTCAAATATGTTCTGTCCCTCCTGCTTCCTGCTTTGATGAAGAGCACGAGCAGTGAGGAGGTGCTGGTGGGCGACGTCGATGGCAGGCATCGGGGAATTATATTCGGCGGTCAAGCGTCTGATATGGCTAAGTCCGGTATATCAGAAACCAATGAATTTTACAGTGAGATTGATTGGGACAAACGAAGCGTCCTTGATTCCACCGTCAATCGCAAAACCTTTAGAGCCGTCGAAATTTTCGTGCGCCAGCTTGTCGGAATATGCGACGATGCTTATGAAAGTCGTTTAGTTAGATGGACGAGGAAATCAGACGAGAGCATACCCTGGAGCGGGCAAAATCTCTACATTAGAACAGGCGTCAGCCACTGTCCAGCTTTTCGTTCAAGGTGCGATAAATGAAATTCTTACTTACCTTGCACAAGATTGTGAACGTTTTCCGCGCTGATCCCAGCCTTTTCGGCGAGGGTATATGCCTCGGCAAGCACCTCCAAATTCCCCAGTATCATCGAGTTTCCAACCAGTTTGAAGGTCGGAGCTAAAGAAAAAGATCGATTGATCGTGATCAGTGAAGCGTCGAACCAAAAATGTACCTTTCTCGATGTTTCCGCCCAAGTCAAACACCTTCCTGCCGACCGCTGGTACAAGGAGGTATGCGATGTCCTTCTTTGAGCGATAGTCGCCGCTCATGACTATGAGAAGTTGGGCCTTTGCCGCCACAGCAGGGGTCCCGAATACAGGGGATGTTATCAGATGCGAGTGCGGGACAGATGATACAAGGGCGTCAAGTTCGCCTGGGATCTTAAAGGTTATCAATTGTATCTCGATAGAATGGAACGGTCTCACCTGCCAGCGACGGGTATATCTAGAGAAATCAAGTCAATGTGTTATTCATGGTGGGAAAGCAATCACGGACAGTGCTCGTCTCGACAAAGATCCTATGGTGCGTAGGTGGCGCACGCTATCCAGAGATGAGATTTCATATATTTGGGTTGTACAAGACGTAAGATACGTACCCTCAGCTCTTCTGTAAATTTCTGGTAGATGGATTTCACGACAGCATCATTGGCGAGGTTGGTGATGATGACATCCGACTCAGCCGCGACCTGCTCAGGATTTTGAGCGATACGAATCTTGTCCTTGCCGAGCTCATTGAACAACTTCTCAGACTTCTCAACAGACCTATTCCAGACCAGCAAAGGAGGACTCCCGTTAAGTAGCTTGGCGCGGTGTATTGCCAGATTGTGCGCCATCAAGTAGCCCATGGCGCCAAGGCCAACAAAGCCAACACGCGTGAGTGCCGGAGCATTGGGAGACTGTGGCCTGGAGTATGGCACGGCGCCGTGGCTAACGCTGGCGGCGAGGGAAGAGAGACGGCTTTCAGGCATGGTTGTTGGATGAAGATAAGATCCAACCCCGTTCACACAAGCAGCGGTGTTAAATATGGGTCGCTTGCCAAATCGGGCGCCTAATCCTGCGTGACTGCATCACATGATAGTTACCACCTGTTGAGGCACTGTCCTCTGCACCCTCCTCAGCCCAATCTACGAGGCCCACTTCCAATGGCCAGCCAGCAGGCTTACCAGGCCTACAGCCAGAACAAAGGAACGCTAGTTCCCGGCCAATCCATCGCAGTGAACAAGTTCACTGTCCTGGTTGAGCGGTATCTTTCGCAAGGCAAGTCATCTATGTACCTCGACGCCCTTATGACATCTATTGACCCTCGAAGATAGGTGGATTTGCACATGTATACCTCGTGAGGACTGCTACACCAGTATACAGCACGACACATCATGTTCTCAAGCGGATCGCGGTCGCCAACGAGTCTATGTTGTCAGAGGTGAAGAAAGAGGTCGACGTCATGGTGCGTAACCCTTGAGAATTGTAGATTTTCATTTATGCTCTTTCTCAGAGACTTCTCAAAGGCCATCCCAACATTGTCTACCTCATCGACGCGGCATGGCACAAAATGCCCAATGGCATGTACGAGGTGTTCATCCTAATGGAGTTCTGTCCTGGTCAGTGAGCTCTCGATCTGCGCTCCTATTGCCCGCCTGACCTGTTGTAGGTGGTGGAATCATTGACATGATGAACCGTCGTCTTCGGGAACGGTTAACCGAAGCCGAAATATTGCAAATATTCGTGGACGTCTGCGAAGGCGTAGCATGCATGCACAACCTCCGCCCAGCACTTCTCCATCGAGACTTGAAAGTCGAGAACATCCTGCAATCCTCATCTACCTCGTACAAACTTTGTGATTTTGGTTCTGCTACAGCAGTGTCGCGGCCACCAGCAACCACACAGGAAATACGCGCCCTGGAGGCGGATTTGAACCGCCACACGACCTTGCAATACAGGGCACCCGAAATGGTCGACGTGTACTCGCGAAGACCGGTGGACGAGAAGAGCGACGTTTGGGCGCTGGGAGTGTTGCTTTACAAGCTATGTTACTACACAACGCCATTCGAAGAGCACGGGCAACTGGCCATCCTGAATGTCCAGTACCGGATCCCTCCATATCCTGTTTATTCACCCCAAATGAACCAGTTGATCGGTACGTGTCAGTTCTCACTGCAGACCGAACCGCTTTGACTCTTCCGCTAGCGTCTATGCTGCAAGAACACGGTTCTCGACGGCCCAGTGTTTTCGAGCTCCTTTCGCACGTTCATCGACTACGTGGAACGAAATCACGATTCAAATACGCTATCCCTGTGCCCCAACCGCTCTCAACACGACAGCAAGGCGACTACAAACCCTCTCTGAACCATATCGACCACACGGGCATGCCTCCGCCGAACAAAGTACCGATGTCGGTGTCTCCATCGAGAGGTCAGGGAGTTCAGGCAAGGGAGAAGGTCATGGAGGCTATCGCACCAATGCGGCGAGGAGAGCAGACGTTATTTCCAGATGCTGGCTCATCTCCTGCGTCTGCGGATCCTCAAAACCCCCCTCGGAGAGGACGACCGTCTCCCAAAGAACCCGAGTCGATGCCCAAGTTCCCCTCTCATAAATCGTCTGATGGGAACAACTCGAAACTTGGTCAGGGAACTGACTGGTTGGGCGACGATTTCTTGGAATCAAGTGAATCTTGGAAATCAATAGCTTCGAGTGATGCTCGTAACGACGATGGGTCGGCCGATGTCTGGAAACTTGAAGAGAAGGAACTCAAGGCTGGAGGCAAGACGGACAATCTTGGCTTCGGGGACGACTTTGCAGAGAAGCTTTGGAACTCTGTTGCAGGATCTAAACCAGAGCCCCAACCCAACATGTTGCTCTCGCGCAAGCCTTCATTGCCTACACGGCAATATCGACCTCCTGTTAGCACACAGAAACAGCGTTCGTCGCCGGACAAGGATGCTTTCGAGGGTCTTGGCCTTGAGCCATCGTCTCTCAAGCCAGCCCCAACACTCGCAGAAGCTCGGAAGCTACGAACAGGAATGGCTACTATGAATCCCAACGGGTTCCACACTAATTTAGAGAAACATGCTATTTCGCGACCCGCCCCCACACCATCCCCTCGACAACCACCACCACCACAGTCCCAGCTATATCCTTCATCGGTCATATCCTCATCGACTAACCTCTTGAACTCAACCTTGTCTAAACCAACTCCACAACCCGTTTCGCGAAAGAGCACCCCTGCTCAAGCCGACAATCGCTCCGCAGAGACCCGCTTCCCATCTCTTGAAGAACTAGACGCTAGTTTCTCCCCTGGCATGACATCTAATCCGAATTCTGGATCTTATCAGGCACAAGAGAAGTCTTCCCTGCCATCTAGACGTAACGGTGTTCCCGAACGTTCGAACGTCGGGGACACGATTCTTCTTAAACCTGACATGCGCCCCCATGGACGGGAAGGTACACGGTCCGAACAGGTAACGGGCGTAGCTATGCGGGAATCCCGCATTGACCGTCGAGTGCCTTTCAGCCCCGAGGAGGCCAAGCTGAAGCCGACCAATGGATCTCATCCACGAGATGAAAACGACCCCTCGAGACGGCCAAGCCTCACTCGGAAACATCGGAGCTCTGTGACAAGCAAGCAGCCGTCCGAGCTCGGTTCCAACGATCGCGAGGGCTCGTCGTCTTCTCCTTCTACCCAAGCTGCACAGGACGCACCGCCACGTTTGCCACCCCGCAGACTTCCCAAAGACTGGTTGACTGGTGACAATGACTTTGAAAGCGGTTCTCCGACATCATTCATCGTCGCGCCTACTGAGGAGACGCCTGTCCTGCGTGAATCTCCCAGTAAACGGGCATCGGTAATTTTAAGGAGCTCCCTTCCAATCCAGGACGCGGTCAGTGCACAGCACGATCATGTTGAGCAGTATGTACAACGACCCCCATCGCCGACACCGGCGATGGATGTCCAGATATCCCCCACATTCTCAAGGTTCACTCGCGCATTCCCACCTATTGGCGCATCCGAGAACTCCCTTACAGAACCTGGCTCTGCGAAGCGGATTCCTGTCGTAACGATAACTGCCAGGAAGCCCTCAGATCTTGACTCCGCGTCTAGTGGGGAGGAGGAGGGCCCCGAGGATGCAATCGGCAGTGTGCGACCTATCGTCAAGGCTCTTCCTAGCAGGGGCCACAAAGGACGGCAGAGCTCCGTGCATGATCTGGTGGACCTGTACGGAGGCGGTCTTACGCCCAAGGAGAGGGAGCGAGATGCCCGGGTCCCTATGATCAATCCAGAGAAAGGACAGAGTACAAGTACCACCAGTACGGTTACCGTACCATTGAAATCGGCCAACTCGCCCTTGCTATCTGTCGACATTGGAACGCCATCACGGCAACCCACGCCGAGTGAGCAGCGTAACGCAAGAGGCACGCCTTCTCCCCAGCGCTCTCGTCCCCAATCCATGTTCATCTTCCCATCGAAATCAACGGACTCCTACACACCAGGCTCTGCCGGCCTGCCGTCTACGCCTGGTTTAGTTCCTCCAGAAGATGGAAAACATCGCGTCCGACGCACATCCATCACTGACATCGTACAGCGGTATGAAGTTATCGGTGGTGCAGCCAAAAATGTATTATCCCCTGCTGGAGCACCGCGCACTTCCATTAAACTCGCTGGGATGGGCGACAATCGCTTTCCAAGATTACAGGCGACTGTAGAGAAAGAACGTGGAACATCAAATTTACCTGTGCCTCCTGGCGACTATGAACCTGGCCGACCGCCACGGAGCCCAATCGACATAACTCGCGCATCCCCTGCCCCACAGAAGCCCAGCTCCGCAATTCCCACTCCGCTAAATACCCTCAAGGAGGCAAAAGAAAGCATACCCCGAATCCACAAGCCGGAACCCACCCAACCTCGGTTCCCTTCGCGCAAGGCCACCGATGACCCCCCATCCCAGCCAGTGCCAGAGAGCGGCTCATCTCCGGAGCGCCCATATCAGGGTGTTGGGAAATTGATTGACCAGTGGCAGCGTAAGACGGCTGAGGCTGAGCCACCAAGAATGGTGTTGAAGGGCCGCACCACATTCGTAGCAAAACGGATATGATTCCTCATGAACGGTGGGGTGATGATTTGTACTCTTACATCCATATCTGCATGAACGGTGGGGTGATGATTTGTACTCTTACATCCATATCTGCGGAACATGCACCGAATTATCTCCACTTATTATCCTAGTACTTCAGCACTTCAGCTTTGAATGATGATATCCTGTCACGGCGCGTCGACGTCTGGAATTGTCACTGGTCAGAGCCTTGTCAACACGATTCAAAAACCTTTCGGAGCACCAGGCTGTCATCAAAGTAGGTGGTAAGTATGATAAACATGCGATAATCGATCAGAGTCCGAGTCTACTATGGAAGGGATGCTCTGAAGCCTTTCGGCTTGACCCTAGCAAAGCCCGGGCAGCATCTTTACCTTCACCTACATTCCAAGCGGCCTCTTCTCGGTCGTATCTGTTAACCTGGACGCGCTCGGCGTCCCCAGAAATACCCATTTCGAAGGCAAGTGCATCGGCGCGGGCAAGGTTCGAGTGGGCTGGGTGGATGAATATGTCATCTGGCTTTGACTTTGAACGCGGTCGAGTGGCAATGGGCCGTCGCTCCAGTAGAGGCTCCGCGTCTCCAGAATCGATAGGCCTATGGTGGGGTGAGGATTACAGAGATTTCACAGGTGACTTACGCACTCATGGTCGTTTCGCTGCCTGGGAGGAAAGTCTAATAGCTCAAGCGTAGTTTGGGTGATTGTCAAGGAGGTGACCTGAAGTATCATATGAATTGATCTGACAGTGACCAATGTCTCTGGAGGCCGACGTACCATCACGAGTATCAAACTTTCATTTCGTCATTTGATTTCAGAAATGGGAGGGGTGATGTGACGTAGAGCGTACCCGATATGAAAGGTCATGGCAACGAGCATATAGCATCTAGAAGCACATAGAATCGGTCCAGATCCAACAACGGTTACGGAAGACTTACAGTCTCAGGAAAGTCACAGTCCAGTAGTAGAAAGCCCGCCACAATGCCCTCTGCCACCGCGAACGTCGGATAGGTGGGAGATGCCAGTCCTTCTCCAGTAAGCGTGATATGCATCTAGACATTGAATATACTTCAGATACCCGATCCCGGATGTGTGATTGCCTGGTTTACTACGTACCGCTCCATGACGCAGACACATGCCGCCAGTGTTGAAGCAGCCAAGAAACTTGAGAATGAGTGGAGGTGAATAGAAGGGACCAGAACGCGCTCTTCACGAAACGCCCAGTGCAGGTAGGGCTCCCATGTATCCATACTTACGGGATGGCAAACGAATGGTAAACGAGTGACTGTTTTGAAAGGAAGAGGAGGTTTGGAGGAGGTGTTTAGGTCACGCGTCACACGGAGGGATTGAAGTTTGAACTGAGGTATATATTTTTGGCAATGGCGATTCGCAGGCTGGCAGCTAAATAAGTACGTTCGAGGCGTCGCGTTGGCGACGTTAACTTCAGCCGGAGCATCGTTGAGTGCGCTCTTCACCCTGCTGTGTGTCAGAGGCCTCATATGTTTCAGCATTGATTATTATTGGCGACGACCAAGAGTGTCATACGACCGAGGGACCAGGGTGCCATTGGATGTATGTATAACGTTCAATTCCTCTCATGGACGCGCGTTGTGAACGCGCGTCCGCCGGGATTGTACAACTGACTACATACATTGTACTAATCGTTGTGCTGTGAACCCGAAAAAATAATGCCGCTGACGCAACGTGATCACGATCGACATGCGAAATTTGAAAGTGGTCTCATGTTATAAATCGGTGTATAAACTGGCTAACATACCTTGCACCTGCCACCTCCTCGGGCACGCCTATGCACGGTTCAACTGTCCCAATTGTCTTCGGCGACTACGCACATCAACGCCCTAGACGCCCCGTTCAACTTTGACCGCGTTTGTAGGCGATGTACAGCGTTCCTGCCATCTGCAACCGAAACCCAACTATGCCCACTCCCGGGCCCATGCCAGAACGCGACGACCACGCTAATTTCGCGCCCTCCACCACCGATAACAGATCTTTGCTTGTTACTTTGTCGGCCCGAGCACTGGGTTCATTAGGATTCGGGCTGGTGCGTATCGCATGAATGTTTTCAAACGAATAAACTAATACAGCTTCTTAACAGAGCATTCTTGCGATATGGCTTCATTGGATTGTGCCAACTACCGGCTGGCGCGCTGCACTCACAGGACCTTCGGAGGAGAAAGTTCTGCCGCGAAACCGGCGTCGATCATCGCTTTCCGTGCCTTCAGCGACCATCATGGTCAACAGAAATCACAGCAATAGTCATGAGAGTCCAAGTCGTGCAAAACATGTATACTTTGTCGACACCCCTGTATCCCAGCGCAATTCGCCACCCACAGAACACCCATCGGAGAAATTTATCTCGGACACTTCTTCTCTTTCAACATCACCAGAAGACAGTGTAGCATCCTCTGTGCCGCCCTCTTCCCCTCTATCAAGTCGCAATCATGCCATTGCGAAATGGGACGCGTATGCAGAAGAAGAATCTGTTGCCGAGTCAGACTGTTCGTCGAGGCGGTCGTCTGTACCAGGCCGCAGACTGATGCAGCCTTTTGGTGGCAAGGCTCGTCACAGTGCTTGCCACCCAGAACCAACCTCGGCCCCCTTCACCCGAACCTCATCGCGTACGTTCTTATCATGCCGAGTCCGCGTCGGGTTCTGACCTCAGTTCCAGTGGACGACAAACCTGCAAAAAGGTCCAGAGGAGGATTCACCGCCCATTGGTCATCACGGAATCATAAACAAACCATTCCAACTGACGCTACAGGTCGCAAAAGCGTTCTTCCCTTTCGCCGTACATCAAATACACGCTCATTGAAACCCAAGAAATCGCCATCTACATCTTCAGAGTCCCATCAGTCACCGGCGGTCACTTCTTATTTTTCTCTCAAACCTCATCGACGCAGATCCGTACCTACGAACCGCGCCCGCACACTGCCATATGAAGCGCCGTACTTCGCGACGCCTCCAGCGTCACCTGCTTCTGCTGTTTCTATCGACTTTCGAAAATCCCCGCCTCACGAGGAACTTCTTCATGAGGCCCTGGTCAATTCTTCGCGAAAGCAAGCGGCTGCTCGTCGTCGCGAAAGCGATGGAGAACCTCGCGGTCGACAGGATGAACGGGCACGGGCTGAAGACGAACCGCGGACCCTGCATACGCGACGATCAGTCAGCGAGAGCAGGATTACCGAGCGCCGAGCAATCCAGCTATAAACTGTAAGGTATACTGCTTATGCATTTTGTAAGTCGTTTCGCGGCCACCGGCGGCTCATGATAACACTTCCCTTACTAACCGGTTCGTCAATGTAGAGATCATAATAACACGCAATGTACTTTTAACCATCACGCATCAATTGGAATGTTATTTTTATCACCGATCGAGTCATATGTCTGTCGTCTTGAGAAAGCAGGATAAACGACCCGTCAATGATAAACGAGCGTTTTCTCAACTCACTACGCTTGATACCATGAAATCGAAATTTACACCCGCACTTATCGTCGTCGACATGCAGTACGACTTCGTCCACGGATCCCTCGCCGTCCCAAACGCAAGCGCTATTATACAACCCGTGAATTGTCTTATAGCTTGCCCATTCACTATCAAAATCGCTTCCAAAGACTTCCATCCTCCCAATCACATATCGTTCGCCAAAACCCACAACAAGCCTGTCTTTTCCAAAATCAACATCCACCCACCCGGATATTACGAGGAGAGGGCGCTTGAACAGGTGCTTTGGCCGGTACACTGTGTCGCAGACACCCCCGGCTCAGACTTTGTCGAGGGTCTCGATCATCGAGCAATAAATACCACCGTCTTTAAAGGAAGAGATCCAGGGATCGAAATGTACTCTGCATTTCGGGATCCCTGGCATTTGGCTGAGACGGCACTTCCTGCGGTCCTTCAGCGCCACGGGGTGACCGACGTCTTCATAGTGGGGGTAGCTGGCGATTACTGCGTCAAGAGCACGGCGTTTGACGCGGTCGATTACGGATACAAGACATGGGTGGTAAAAGATGCGGTGAGGAGCGTGGGGGATGGCGGAGAGGAATGGGAGGAGATGGAGAGGAATGGGATTCGCATCGTGGAAAGTACAGAGGTTCAACGCTTGCTATCACAATCACAATAAGTATTCCATATGTAATGTGGTTTAAGGCTGCTGATTTGATGATTGCCGTTGTTCGCTGTAAGTACTTACGGAACCGTGTATCCGTGTACATACTGTAACCGTTTGATATTTATCAGTTTCAAGGGCGGTACTTACAGGCCTGGGGTCGGTGCCCGGGAAAATAACCTTAAAACCACCCGGGCCCATTCCATCTGACAGTGAGTGTCGAGCAAACAACGTCATAATTATCGTCCACCGCGTATTCATGCATCCGTTGCATATTCACCACTCGTGCGCCAGGAGGAACTCGAGGTTCTCTATGAGGTCAAACACTGATATCCCCGTAACCCGAGCTGCATGCGATTAACCCTCTTCAAGATTACCAGTGCCATGTTCGTTGTATACCATAATTACAGCCTACCAAGATCACTTCGCCACTTGACTGCATTTGCAACTTTCATCGACAAGCATCATGTATGTTATTTTTCTGGGTCTAATATTCATTCCGTGAGTCCATCATGGGTGAGAAGGCCAAGCATTGCATCCAAGACCGGGTTGCTGTTCCCTGATGTAAGCACGGTGCCGTTCTCTATGCACCTCTCGAGCTGGGCGTCTAATAAGCGTCTAAAACACCATGCGTCAGTATAGATTACTTGGGAATGAGGATATGCGTGCATTCTTTTACCTCAGTTGATTCACAAGTATCCCAATACGCGGCCAAGCTTTTAGCTTAATCCAGTTTTCCTTACCCCCAATCCTTAGTCCACCTCCTATCTGATTCACGGACACAGGGCCTCCAAACAGCAGCAGGGCGTATATCGGAACCTGATGGTCTACGCGTCAGTCGATTTTTTCCCCAGTGACATCATATACCCGACAAACCTCCGTTGCATCGCGCAAGAAGACCTTACTCGACATGTATTTGTGGAAGTACACCAAAAATGGACTCTTCCACGCCGCCTCCCCGAACAGTACGCTTCCGGGATGCAGGAACACGCGCCCTTCCCTCAAGTCGAAGATCTTATACTCCTTGGCAGTGTTTTCCCGCTGGATGGTGCCGGCCTGAACCTTGTCAAACTTGATGCGGTTGCTTGGGAGATGAACTCGTGCGACGCGTGGCCAGAGCCCGCCAAGGATCACGGCCTTGAGTAAGTTGAGGTTCTCAGAGTTCTTGTTGAGCGCTGACGTCGACGGAGTTGAGGAGAGAGGTATGAACCCCATGTCCGTGAGGGAGAGAATAAATTCGCCCCGTAGGGTAGTAATGTCGCGGATGGTGTTCATTGAAATAAAATTCTTTAATATGAAGGTCAGTGAATTGAGGGCGCCCAGAGAGTGCATGTCTGTCTGTCATACCTGCTCACAGTATGATCGTATTGTGGCTTGCCCTTGACCCTTGGAGCGTAACCGGTAACATTCATCGTAGGCTCTCAGGTCTGTCAAAAGATCGCTTCCTCCAGTAGAGAACTTTGCCCTCGCTCTGAATTATGTCAGTTGGAAGCCAATTCGAAATGGTGTGATGCTCACTGCGCAGCCTCATCGCGCTTGTCCATGGGACTCAGGAACAATGGCTTCGACGATAGAGTAGCTGCGATGGTAAGGACGGGATTCAAACATTGAAAGATAGTCGCGAGAATCAGCATCTAACACGAAACATCCATGGGCAAGTTTGAAAGCACCGAGTTTGAGTGGCGCACCTTCGCAAGTCTCAGGTCCATAGGCAACGCAGACTGAGGCGGGGTGAGTAGAGCAAAGAGCGGTCGGAAAGTACATACCATGTGTCGACCAAGGGGTGTCAACTGACCCGCCTCATCCACGGCGCCGAGTTCTTCAAGGATAAACCATGCCCTCTCCATAGCCGCGACTTTGGGTGGATCAATAGCACGGCTCAAGAAAAGCTACATTCGACTAAGTAAGATATGTGGCGCACGCAAGCAGTAAGAAGCAAACCTTGACATCCTCCTCCTCTCGCATCACCTTGACGGTCAACGAGATACTCTCCAATGGTACGCGAAGGATTTCAGGCACCGGGAACTTCGCCATGTTCAGCTCTTGTTTCCGTGTATACAGCTTATAACACACGCCGGGCTGCGTCCGGCCTGCTCGACCTCTTCTTTGTCTAGCGGCTGCGCGGGTGACCCATTGTTCAACCAGACGAGAGAGGCCGGTATCTGGGTCGTACTGTGTTTCCTTGACCTTTCCGGCGTCCACGACATAGATCACATCGTCGATGGTGATGGAAGTCTTGAAAGCGCATCATCAGGAATCATTGGAAGATGCTGCGAAGGCAGAACGGACCTCTGCCACGTTTGTTGCTGCGATGATCTTCCAACCTGATGTCCTGACGAAGACGCGGCGCTGCTCCTCGCTGGAAAGATTTGCATGGAGCGGGAAGATGTCCGCCTGTCTACCGGTGACCGAAGGACGCATGGCATCAATACACTGACGGATTTCTTGAACACCAGGCAAAAAAATCAAGATGCCTCCACATTTCTCAGTGGTGGAGATAATATGGTTCACAATCGCCGCAATCAGCTTTCGAACAGGTAAGCGGCGACGAGGAGAGCGGAGCTCGTGCGGTACTTACGTGGTAGTCTATTCCATCGGAGTGAGTGATGTTGTGGAGTGCGGTTATGCTGGCATCGTCTAGTCCAAGCGACTTGAATTCGTCAAATGCTTTCATTGCATCGTCGTTTTGTCTCTTCCTGGTCCTGGGCGCCGCAGGATGATACTTAACGAGTGGAATCACATCTTCCAAATATCTGCAATAATTTGTCAGATCCTGCAAATTCCCTGGTGAATTTACGAACTTATCGGTGACTGGGTGTGTAAACCCAGGGATGGTCAGAAGAGGTGCGTCGTTGAAATACTTGACGAAGGTTTCGTGGTTGATCGTGGCAGACATCAGGATAACTTTCAAGCTAGAGTGTTTCTTCAGCAATTCCTTCAACTCGAGGAGCAGGAAATCTCCATCAACTGAGCGTTCATGAACCTGTACATGATGTAGTCGGAATACCGTTCTTCCTCGAAATGCGAGGACACTACGCACTTCGTCGACTACTACATGTGATACGCCCTGTAGAGTGTCGCCGGAGCCCAGACGCCGCAGGACAACACCAGTGGTACAGAATAGTAGCTTCGTTTTATCGGTTCTCTTGCTTTCGCCACGGATTGCATAGCCAACAGAGCCGTCCTCGAGTCGCTCAGCAGACACCCTGGCAGCAACTGAGATGGCTGATATCCGTCGCGGTTGAGTTACGAGTATGGATGCGGTTGAGCCTTTATCGGATTCGATGAGAGCATCTAGAATGAACTGTGGTACTGCCAAACGGCCCATTAACCTGCAATTGAAGGAGGAACTGTACTAGTATACACATACGTTGCGTCGTCTTACCGCATCCTATGGAAAACGGATGAGGTTCCACATAGATCTGGATGGGAATTTACTAACCTGTTTCACCGACGACAACGACAACCCGATTGTTTTCAAGCTGCCGAAGAAATTCCTCCTTGGCTGCGAAGGCGGGAAGCTTTGTTCTCATTGCCAGCATTTCCGTATACTGAACACCGGTGGTTAGGTACATCATACAATGTTTTTCAGCGTTTACCTTTTCTTGTCGACACATCGTTTCAAACTCCTCTCTGATTTGCTTGTCAGAGAATTTATCGTGGCGTGGTGGTTTCCCTCGTCGCCCTCCACGATTCCTCGGCACAACGAAAGGGACGGGCAAGTCGGAAGCAGAATGTTGAGTGATTTGTGAGTCAGGAATGAAGTGCGCGAGTACCGAAGATATATCAGGAGGCCCATTATCTTCGATGATTGCCCACTCTCCTTCCAGCACTCTCATAACAGCCATGCAGAATCCTTCCCCGTCCTCGAGAAACTCTTCTGTTTTCAGTGCCACCAGAAGCGAAGACAAGAGGTGAAGTCGGATATAGGCAGGAACAGACGTTGACGTGAGATACACGGGCAAGAAATCAGATCGTGGATATGCCTTCTCTGACGAGGTAAGTATGTGAACCTGGATGGGGGCACTGAAAAGCGGTATCACAAGCTCAGTGGCGTTCGATATAGAAGCTCCCAGCGCCTCGACTTCGTCGGCGTCGATTTCAAAGGGTGTGACGTCTACCTCGAACTGGTACCCTTCAGTCCATTCCTCGCCAATCAACTTTTTACCAAGGGCCACGAGAAGAAGATCCCAGTTCTGAAGCAGAGCCGGGGCCTGAGTAAACTCGTTGACAGCATGTCCAGGCCAGCCAGCCTCCTTGACCGCCTTGTCGACAACCCAGCGTCTTTTCAGATCGTCAGTCCCAGAATGCGCAGAGGTGATGAAAGGATTCGAAGAATTTATCGCGGGAAGAAACCGTTGCGGTAGGTCACATTCGGGTAGGTTGAGTACTAGATACTCAATGCAGGCCTCCAACGGAGACGATGCCACTAAAAGACTTGATGCAAGACGAGAAGGCTGAGAGAGGAAGCTGGTCGCGTTGCGAACTTGTGCGGAGGTGAATCCAAAATGCCCAAGCTGCTGAGTGACCTCCGAAACCTTCGCACTATCATGAAGAACAGAGTTTGAGGTGTCACTCGCCTCGGGATACATGGCTATTCCCTAGAAAGCGATCAGATGAATTCTACATCACAAAATGGCTCTATATGCACCTTTTTAATGGCGTCCTCAACCTGTTCTCTCAGGCTGGTAGCCATTTTTACTTCTGGGGCCTGAGCGAATTCACCTGATACATGGCCCTGGCTTGGTTTCGATGAAGTTGCTTCTCGCGCAGCCGCCTCATCACGTTGTGTAGCTTTCGCTTTAGCCGCTTCTCGAGAAGCAAAAGGATCAGCTGCATACCTCCACTTTAAGTGGGGAGGAGCGTCCTTCTGCTCGACTACCAGCTCATTCCAGTAATCTCGAGGACCCGGGGGAAGAACAAGGTGTAGCTGTATGCCATTGCAAAACTAGGGGGTACAGGGTCAGGATTTCCGAATTCGACACTGAGGTAGAAGACATGCTAGCACGAACACGGTGTAGGGCGTATGTGGCTCCCCAATGTCGTGCTTCAAGAGATGTCGAACTGAGATGCGGTTGGTCGGGTGCCATTCGAATTGATTCCCTTTCGTTGGTCTTCTTGTTGATTTTGGCCAGATAAACGACGAAGGCCCAGCCTCCTGGATGCTTATGCTAGAGGAATCCGAATAGTGAGATCATGGATTATCGGTTATACGTGAACGCACTGTTTCCACCGATGGCTTCTCCCAACCGGCCTTTTGACATCTGATGATAGATCTAGTCAGTTATTTCTGGAGAGATGGAATATCTGGGCTGCCTAGGCACATAAACGCAGCTACAGCAGAAGGAATTTGCACCTCTCGTGAAGCAAGCTCAAAGGATATTTTGAGCCTGGAGGAAACAGGGGTTTTTCGCCATCTGGAACTGGAGCAGGAGGGGCCTTGTCGGCCTTGGACGAATTTCCAGCATTTCCAGACTTGACGATCCCTCTTCGAGGAGGCATAAACGGAAGGTCTTACCGTATTATGTAATCGGAAGCTTGTCTCTGGCTCTTGCTACCACCTTGCAGACTACCCCAGATGGCAGAATCCGACCTCTACAACCTTGAGTTTCTATCCCTGGTCTCCAAAATTACTCAGGAAATCAACAACTACACCGGCCTTAACGACAAAGCTATCGCTGAATTCGTAATCGCTCTCCATGACCAATCCAACAAAAGTCTACCTGCTTTCAAGGCCAAGCTTGAGGAGATGGAGGCTGGATTCCCGGAGTCTCTCATAGAGAGCATGGACCGCCTCATCCTTAGTATGCATCCGAAACACAAAAAACGGCATAACAAACCTACAAAAGGGGCTCAAACTCGTGGCGATGTTGAGCTGACAGAGGAGGAAAAAAAGAAGCGATTGTTTCCTGGACTTGCCCTCAAAGATAAGGAGGTGCAGCCTGCCGTGTCCGACGACGTGTTTCTGGCGGAGCTGGGAGACTTGGTTTCGGGGAAGAAGCGGCCGCGACAAACGGAGCAGAGGGCGTCACCGAAGCGCCAGCGTCGGGATCGTTCTCACTCTCCGGGGCGGCGGAGTCCCAGCTCACCGAGAGGTCGGGGTCGTGAAAATGACCTTTATGGAGGGAGAAGGGGTGGAGGGCGACCCGCGATGGACGAAAAGCCGGTGTTGTTCAAGATTTATACTGGCAAGGTTACGGGACTGAAAGAGTTCGGAGCGTTCGTGACACTGGAGGGTGTTATGGGCAGGGTAGAAGGTATGTTCTCGCAGTACATTCGCTTTCATTTGTCACTGAGTTCCTGAAGGCATGGTACACGTTTCTGCCATCCAGAGCGGCGCTCGCGCAAACGCGCCTGCCGACCTTCTTAGCAGGGGACAACCTGTGAAGGTCAAAGTGATGAGCATTGCTGGTGGCCGACTAGGACTTTCCATGAAGGATGTGGATCAGGTATCTGGCCGTGACTTGACACCACACCTGCGCATCAAATCTGAGGCTGAGATGGAAGAAGAGCGAGCTCGAGCAGCGCGCGCCTCGTCAGGTGCCAATGCCCTACCTCTTCGTATGAGAGACGAAGGTCCCGTACGGTCGGCTAAACGATTGACATCTCCGGAACGTTGGGAAATCAAACAACTCATCGCGTCAGGAATCATCGATGCCTCGGAATACCCGGACTTGGATGAGGACTTCAACAATCCTATGGCAAACGTGGACGTAGAACAGGAGCTTGATGTTGAGGTTAGGGAGGATGAACCACCGTTTTTGGCAGGGCAGACGAAAAGGACCCTAGACCTTAGTCCTGTCAAGATCGTGAAAGCACCTGACGGGTCTCTAAACAGGGCTGCTCTGGCCGGGGCGTCGTTAGCGAAGGAACGACGTGAACTTCGTCAGCAGGAGGCCAACGAGGAGGCGGACTCTCAGGCGCGCGACTTCAGCCAACCGTGGCTCGATCCCATGTCGAAAGAGTCCGACAAGATGTTTGCTCAGGATTTGCGAGGAAACTTGAAGAGTCAGAAGGCTGGCGAGGTGCCCAAATGGAAGGAGCAGAGTTTCAACAAGGCTACAACATTCGGTGAAATCACCTCGTTGAGCATCCAGGACCAGAGGAAAAGTTTGCCCATCTACAAACTTCGGGATCCTCTCTTGAAGGCCATCGGAGAGGTACTGCTTCCTCTGAATATCCATTTTTGTTTTGCTGACTTTCGCAACAGCATCAAGTGCTTATCGTTGTCGGCGATACCGGTTCTGGGAAGACCACACAGATGGTACAATACCTTGCTGAAGCTGGTTACACGGACAAGGGTCGTGTTGGTTGCACCCAGCCTCGTCGTGTTGCCGCGATGTCCGTCGCCAAACGTGTCGCCGAGGAGGTCGGGTGCCGTCTCGGTCAAGAAGTCGGATATACCATCCGCTTTGAGGATTGCACAAGTCCAGAAACGAAGATCAGATACATGACGGACGGTATGTTGCAGCGTGAATGCTTGATCGACCCGTTATGTAGCCAGTACTCCATCATCATGTTGGACGAGGCTCACGAACGCACTATTGCCACTGACGTTCTCTTTGGTCTCCTGAAAAGTAAGTCGGCCATATTTTTACTAAGAGGATCTCTATTGAACTCTTTCATTTCAGAGGCTGTCAAACGCCGCCCAGATCTCAAGCTCATCGTCACCTCTGCCACACTCGATGCTGAGAAGTTCTCCAAATACTTTTTCGGATGTCCCATCTTTACCATCCCCGGTCGCACATATCCCGTCGAGATTCTGTACACCAAGGAACCCGAGTCCGACTACCTCGACGCGTCTCTCATTACCGTCATGCAGATCCATCTCTCCGAACCTCCCGGTGATATACTCCTTTTCCTCACAGGTCAGGAAGAAATTGACACGGCCTGCGAAATTCTTTTCGAGCGGATGAAAGCCCTCGGCCCCAAGGTCCCTGAACTTATTATTCTCCCCATCTACTCTGCCCTCCCTTCCGAAGTCCAGTCTCGGGTCTTTGAGCCTACCCCGCCCGGTGCGCGTAAAGTTGTCATTGCGACCAACGTTGCGGAAACCAGTTTGACAATTCCCGGTATCTACTACGTCATTGACCCAGGATTCTCCAAGCAGAACGCATATGACCCCAGACTGGGTATGGACTCGCTGGTGGTTATGCCCATCTCACAAGCCCAGGCGCGGCAGCGCTCCGGGCGTGCTGGTCGCACAGGTCCCGGAAAGTGCTACCGTCTCTACACGGAGGCAGCGTACCGAAACGAGATGTTGCCGAACTCCATCCCGGATATCCAGCGTACGAATCTGTCGGCGACGATCCTGCAGCTCAAGGCGATGGGCATCAACGACCTGCTGAGCTTCGACTTCATGGACCCGCCGCCCGCGCAGACCATGTTGACTGCCCTTGAGTCGCTTTACGCACTCTCCGCGCTCGACGACGAAGGTCTCCTGACGCGCTTGGGACGCAAGATGGCCGACTTCCCAATGGAGCCGCCCCTAGCCAAGATGTTGATTGCGTCGGTGGAGTTGGGGTGCTCCGAGGAGATTTTGTCGATCGTGGCAATGCTGTCAGTGCAGACTGTGTTCTACCGTCCGAAGGAGAAACAAGGTCAGGCAGACTCGAAGAAGGCTAAATTTCACCAGCCGGAAGGCGACCACTTGACGTTGCTAACGGTGTATAATGGCTGGAAGGCGGGCAACTTTTCGAACCCGTGGTGTTATGAGAATTTCATCCAGGCTAGAAGTATGAGGCGGGCACAGGATGTCCGGAAGCAGCTGCTGGGCATCATGGATCGGTATGTGTCCTGCTGATCTTTCAGCGCAGCGCGCGGATGGCTTACACCGATTCCTAGGTATAAGCACGACATCCTGTCTGCTGGCCGTGACTACAATCTGGTGCGAAAAGCCATCTGTTCAGGGTTCTTCCGGAACGCAGCGAAAAAGGACCCCCAGGAGGGCTACAAAACGCTCGTGGAGGGCACCCCTGTCTACATCCATCCGTCCTCTGCGCTGTTCAACAGGAACCCTGAGTGGGTCGTTTACCACGAGCTGGTGCTGACGACGAGAGAGTACTGCCACAACGTCACCGCTGTGGAACCCAAATGGCTCGTCGAGGTCGCGCCCCAGTTCTTCCAGGTTGCTGATGCAAACAAGATCAGCAAGCGGAAACGACAGGAGAAGATCGAGCCTCTGTTCAACAAGTACGAGAAGCCGGATGAGTGGCGGCTTTCGAAGGTCAAGCGGAGTGCCAGATCTGTAAGTTTTTCTGGCCACTCTCTCTTATCTCGTCGCTCATGCCTTGTTCGCAGTCTCAAACATTCGGTTAATGCACGCGTTTTTGCTATCCAGCTGTATTCTTTACTTTATTGTACGCGGTACTGCACGGTACTAACGAGGTATTTCGGGCTGTATTCTATGACTTTGATTTAGAATTAAATATTCCGCAAGGCTCGACGGGTATCTTATGCACTTATGATGGTGTACAGTATGTATATTGAGGTATGTGGTCTGTGTGGGCATCGGCGTGAGTTGCAAAAATACCCATAAGCATGTGTGCTGAGACCACTCACATTTTACAAACGTCAACCTACGAATCTCAAGGCATCTGCGCTGACGTAGTACTTTGCAACTTCGCCAGGCTTCGAGGCAGGTGCAGCAGGGTCGGGGACCAGCATGAAGGTCTGGGAAAACACGCGGGAGTGTCCTTCGGGGTTGCGTGATGTGGTGGTGGAAGGGTTTCCTGCTGGCCCGCGACCGTGGGTGACGCTGCCGGACACCGATACTAGAAGCGAGGGCGGTGAAGTCCCTAATAGCGCCATCATCACCAAGAGCGAACAGAACAATGAATATGGATGTGGATCTTAGGTCACCCGCCACACACCTGGGATAGGATGGCAATCGAAGGACTGGACTTCATGTTTGGTTACAGGCATCTTCTGAATGAGCCCACGAAGGCCCTCCGCACCCTGAAACGGCTTCCCATTCCAAACTAGTGACGATGATGGGCGGTAGAACTGGGGAAGGTCGTTGAGGCGGGTGTTGGAATCATAGGCGGAGTAGTAGATGCGGGTGAAGTGGTCGGCAGCCCGTGTTGCGATTTCGACACTGGGGTGGAAGACAAATTTGAGAACGGCGCGGAAAGAGCAGAAAGCAGAGAGACGGACTCGTTGGGAGTGAGTTTCACGACAGCCGGCGTTGCAACAGCCATCACAGTTATGGACGAACAAGGGTAGAGTCACACAAGGTCACACTCATCCCTCCGGTCCGGTGCTGCCGCCCTCCATCCATCCACCATCCACGATGACCGAAACCCACATTCGCGTTCTTTCTTTCAATTGCTGGTATGCTCTTATACTACATGCAAAATTCAACAGCTCAATTCATCCAGGGGCCTCAAATTCGTCGCCAAGAACCGCAATGAACGTATCGAGGGCATAGCCAATGAGCTCGAACGTTTGAATCACGACATCATTGCCCTACAAGAGATTTGGGTCTTCGCAGACTACGAGAAGATCCAGAAACGAGTGTCGTCGCGCCTACCACATTCAAAGTTCTTTTACAGGTATGTGCTTGAGCCCGGTAACAGCAATTGCTGCTGAACTGGCCTCGTGGTAGCGGTGCGCTCGGCGCAGGCCTCGCCATATTCTCCAGATTCCCTATAATATCAACCTCGGTATACCCCTACTCACTCAACGGCGCGCCGATAGACGTCTCTGCGGGCGATTGGTTTGTCGGCAAGGCTGCTTCGAGTGTGGTCATACTCCATCCGGTCATTGGACAAGTTCAAATCTTCAACACTCATGTATGTCATGTCACGAACGTATCCAGGTTCTCACTCAGCCCTCCGTAGCTCTTTGCAAAGGGCGGCGAAGATGGTCCCGAATACAACAGAGCTCACCGCCTCGTGAACGCATGGGAGTTCGCCAAATTAACACGTCAGGCTGCGGAAGTCGGACGCTATGTCATCGCAGTAAGCCCCATCATCCTTCCTGTCAAGCCACTTACACACTCAGCCTCGCCAAGCTCGGTGACTTCAACAGTATTCCCACCACGCTCCCCATAACCCTCATCCGTGAGCACGCAGCGCTGTCTGACTCTTGGCTCGTCACCCACCCCAATGAAAGTTCCATCACCACCGTTTCCACGCCCCACGAGGCTATCCAGAATTACGGGGTCACCGCAGACTCACCCTTGAACTCTTACTCCGCGGGAAAGCCCCTCGACCCATACGCGCGCAAGTTCTGGGGCAAACGCCTCGATTACATCTTCTATCGCCAACCGTGCCGCCCGTATGCGAGTCCAGACGCGAGGTTCCCTGTGATCAAAGCAACCGAGTGTAAGGTCATCTTGGCGGACCACGTCCCCGGGTTTGACTTCTCGTTCTCCGACCATTTTGGGTTGGAGGCGACGCTCAGCATTGAGGTGCCCAGTACCGGAAACGAGCCGTCCTCTCCACCTGCCTTGGTATCATCAGAGCTCTCCAGCGCTTCAACAGCCACGATCATCCAAGCCCTGACATCCTGCTACCAATTCTCCCGCGTCCGCTCCCGCAAAGAGCTGCGGATTTTCTATCTCTCCTTACTGGCACTCATCGGCATCACTATTGGCACGTCATGGCTTCCGTATTCGTGGATCACCCCTATCTTCGTCCTGCTCACGATTTTTCTGTCGTGGCTGGCAACGACGATGTTATATGAGGGGTTCCTGTATGGCAACTGGGAGTGCAATGCGCTGATGAACGTCATTGAGGAGCTGGATGTTCATCGGAAGGGGCTGAAGTTGTTAGGGGCGGGATCTAGGAGGAATTCGGTCGGATATTGATTGAGATTGCTACGACGGATATTGCTTGCTACAGCAGCATTATACAGTTACACGTATTGTATTTATTACACAAACTCTGGCTACATGGTATGGATGCGCAAGCGGCGATGCAGAGTATTGATACATGGGTGTGATGCACTAGACGTAGAACAATGTGATAGATGATAGGAAGGATCGTCACGCCTCATAAAGCATCGTCTTATTAGCAGGTCCAGTATGCGACCATTCCTCGACAAGCGATGCGATATCTGGGTGACTCGTGTTGGAGCGGCGGAGTGAGGGCGAGTGCAGCGGTGACTGGGAAGACGAGGTACATTTGGACATCATCGGTGCGGGTGGAAGACGGATGTGGCCTGGTGCAGCGCGTCGCGATGAGTCCAGTGAGGGATTCAAAGGTTTGGCGCGATGGTCCGGAGGCGCAGGGGCTTTGCGATGGTGTCGCCGTGCAACAAGGGTCGGAGGAACAGGGACGGCGACGAGGGAGACCGCAGATCGTATCCGTCGTATCCCGGCTGTTTCTTCCGAGGTGTCTGCAAATGGACGAGATGAGACGGCGGGTGACGGTGGTCGGGTGACGGTGATGGAATCTACATGGTGTTTAATATGATCCTCATCCTCATCCAGTGGAGCCGGTAGGTTAACTAGCGACCAGATACGGGAATTGCGCTCCCAACTGGGATATTCTTTGGAAGAGGTGCGCCGTTTGTCGCCCGTGTTCTCCGCATCGGTGTGGCTTTGGGCTCCCAGTTTGTCGTTGACCCCCTCCATGCCGGTCTTGATTTCCACGCCATCACCACGCACAACGGTTGCATTCTCGTTCTCGATTTCCTCCTCCAGGTGCAGCTCGGCGCGAAGGTTGAGAGGCCGGGGCGAGCGCGTCCTGATCTGGGGAAGGATGACTCGGACGAAGTTCTTCATGGACAGAAAGGCGCGGCGGGTAGCTGCAAGGAACGGGTATGCTTGAAAAACATGGATCTTCTCTGCGGTCAGGATGTAATCAGATCAAGGCATGGTGATGAGACATACCGCGTCCTCGAACAGCTCGTGGCGCACGTCAACACCAGCCAGAGTTGCCTTGTGGGCGAGGAGAGTGATTTCATCGCGGAGGACTTCGGCGTCTCCTACTTGGATCAATAGAGGAGGAAGGCCGGTCAAGTCACCAAAAAGGGGGCTGGCGTATGGGTGCGTCAAATAGTCCTCCATTCGTTCGCCGAGGTAGAGCGCAATTGGATTCATGTGGTCATCCTGCGCGGGGAATGGCACGACGTCAAAGCTGGCGTTGGAGTCCCATGATTCGCAGCTCATGGTCAGGTCTTCAAATTGATTTAGTTGTCGATGTCTTTGATCAAAGAGGGTCAAGTACTGACCGACCCACGGAGACATTAGGATAGCGCCTGCTGGAAGACTATAGCCACAGTCACGAAGGTACATAAGCAGCGCCAGGCATAAGCCACCTCCGGCACTGTCTCCGGCTAGGAGGATGTTCTCGGGTGGAATGTGCAGGTCTTCCACTAATCTGAGGTACCCGCTGACTGCGTCATGCAAAGGCCCCGGGAAGCGTGTTTCTGGTGCGAGACGGTAATCCAGGGCTGAGGCAAAGTTAGATGGAGCATAACTCCAACGACGGGATATACACAGACCAAAAACGCGGGCATCAGTAAACTTTGACAATGGGATAGATATTAAGCGTTGTGCCGCAGCACTGGACAGATAGTAGGCACCTATACGAAGTAAAAGATTTAGTATGGAGCAAAGTATGTACGAGGTAGCACTCACCTCCATGCAGATAGAGAATCACTTGTTCTTTCGTCTTCACCCTCTCGTTGAGAATCTGTGCATTGGAGTATAGCTGGCTTCGGGTAGTCCTCCACTCGGCTTGCAGCCTTTGCCAGGTCTTCTTCCCAACCACCCACTCACCAGACAATTCACGTGTGCCGTTCTCTGCTTGATCAAACTCTGTGAGAATACCCCGGAGATTTCGTTTCTTGACACGAAAGGTAACCGGAGTCACGAGCGCGTCTGATGGAAGTGGTACCAGCCCACCAATGCTCATCAGCATGCGGATGGTGGCCTACATAACCGGAGCGTTCAGGTGCTGAGCTGATGGGGTGGACGACTTACGATATCGATCAGGGAACTGTGTCGTCCTGCTCCTCGCATGATACTCGATACAATAGTCATCTCGATGCCCCAGGACTTCTTGCGGGGACCCCACACATGATGGGAGACCACATCGCCAGTTATTTCAGTTGCTGTAGACGCAAATGACTCGGAGCTCAGAGGGAAGTCAACAAGAGCCCCGAGAGAACTCACCCTTGGAAAAAACCACAGCGCCGTACTTCCACACATCCCAGATCCTTAATGGGCGACGTGGCTGAATCTTGAGCTTCGGGTTCACTCGAGCGGAAGGTGGGGTAACGCCCGGAGTCGCGTAATATTGGAGAGAATCGGTAGAGATGTCCGTGTCAAACTGACCAGGATTTGTGAAGGACTCGGCAACGCCAGCCCGGTGAAAAACCGAAGTCATGAGTGCAAGAGGGAGGTCAAGCAAACCGAGACAAGACACACACAGCAAAGAGGCATAAAAGGTGTTTGTGCCGAGCGGATCTCGGGATAATCTCGGGATGATCTCGGCACCCCACACTTGCCTCGATTTGGGCCCTGGCTGTCGAAGACTCGAAGTTGGCTCCATGTAATTCCACAATCCCACGGCAACAGATATAACAATATCACGCGGTTACTCTCAGCTGATCATCGCAAGTTACCCCACGTCGTACGCCTCGCGAACGGGCGTCATGCCCCGAAAGCAAGCATCAGTTCAAGTTTTCCTCCGGACCCTGCGATCGTTTCAGTTCCAGATTCAGAATATGTTCAGTCATACACTCTTGTATGTATCTTGCGTCGCTCTGGGTCATGCATGTAGTGCGGTGGCTACGGTGGGCGGCTTTCCGTTCTTTGTGGGGGGTATCCATCCATGTGATCACAGACATGTCCTCTGGGATTGCTCATTCTTTCCCATTTCGAATTCTTTTCGGCGGTGGTCAACATCCTCGCGGGTATTTTCTGCATGTATCGTCTACTGTGCGTTGGTCTCATGGGGCCCTTCGAGAGCTTTATTGATGTGCATGTGACCTTCATCTCCTTCGTCACGTTCCCATAACCGCAAGTTGTGTAGATGTGAGCTTTTTTACGAGGTCACACATTTGGCAAGACGAGTGCTGTGCATGGTGCAATAACGTACGAGAGTAAATGGAAAGATCAATGAATCAATGAAGACAGTCGTCACTGGTCACCGCTACTTTTCTTTCCTTTTCGAGATATATGCACGCCACACCACGACTTTACTACGGAGGTGCCCAATATCCCAAGTCGCAAGCTTTTTTGCTGCAATTGAGGAGTGGGCGTCTGAACCAAGCGGCAATGAACAGCGCAAACTCTCTCCAGCATTTACCCTGACCCCACCCTCTATTTGACTCCATCGTATTAGGATATCGATATGTATGTGCGGGCATACAGCGTAGGATGTATCTTTGGGATTTACGGATGGAAATAAACGTCCATCCAGAGGCCATCGCAACAGAGGAGCTTTGTGGCACTTACTGGTTAGGATCATCTCGGGTGAGCAAGCTCAGTAATCGTCCCCGCGGGTGACGACCTCCTTGACCGTTGGCCTGAGCAGAATGGTGTGCTCCTGTGGAAGATGATGAGATAAACCAAGACGAGTAGATAGTAAGAAGGACATACAAATTGCGCGGTCATCGATCCACGCTGATCACACAACGGTGGATATTCCTGAACAATACCCTGGGCCACGAGGTGGTTCAACTATGGCAACAATCAAGTATTAGCGTCCACCTTTGCATATTGGCGAAATCGACTCACAGCAAGGAGATACTTGCTCTCGCCTGCTCTGTCGAGATATCGTCGACAGAAAGGCAATGTGCCGAAGTTTTTGTTGATGGATTTCAGGAGAGACTTGGCCGATGTCAATCTCAAAGGTACCCGTGGCCCGTCAAAGACCTTGGCGTAATGCGAGCATTCACCCTATAAGTAGGCTGATTGAGTAAACATGTCGTTGCCATGTGCGATCTGTCAAAACGCACACTCTCCACAATGCGGCCACGCCCTGTCGACCCGAACGTTTCGATAGCAAAATATTCACCCTCCTCCATTTTTGTGTCGTCATCGTTCTTGACAAGGAGGACCGACTTTCCGCCGTGGATCTGGTACGGATTTATCGAGTGGCCACTAAGGTTTTCTATGGGCTTGACTGAAATATGATGGTAAATGAAATGGGAGGGAATTCGCGGCGAAAAGGAAAAGGCTTACCGGGATAAACCTTGCCACCAATCTCAACCTCATAGGACTCCATGGTTTCTTGGATGAGGCCGGCGAGTTCCCCTAGCCGGACGTCGATGCCTGCTTCCTAGAGATACGTGGATATTAACAAATTGGCTGTAGCCGAGGTCTTCGTCACGTACCCGAACACCGGTGTCTGTGGCTGCTTTCACGGCTTCGATCAACTTGTCGTATTTGTGGTCGAAGGTCAGGGTGAACGCGGAGTCTGCTATGCGTCCATTGACGTGCACGCCGATGTCCACCTTCAAAACATCGCCATTTTGAAGCACTGTGACCGAAACATTCATTAGCCACTGAATGTGGTATAAGGGTAACGAGAGACGTGCCGGTCGTGTCGCCGGCGTTTGGTGTATAATGCGCAGCGCAGTGATTTAGATTCACTCCTGTTGGGAACCCGACACCAGACTCTAAGCCATTCTCCTCAACCAATGCTCGGGTGCCTGCCTCAATGTTCTCGGCGATTTCAGTCATCGTCATTCCGGGACGAATGGTCTTTCTCGCATACTGGCGGACCTGGCGGTGCACCTCTGCAGCACGTCGAATGCTATTGTAGGTGGTCTCCGGATCTTCCATAGCCATCTTCTCAATATACCGCTTCTCCTCTGAGGTCGTCCGCCATGTGTTGCTATACAAAGCACAGATAATTCAACGGCGGTAAAGTGGCAGAGTGTTTATAGCACAAACTCGTCTTTGTAGGGCTGAATCTCACCCTCTGGATAGTTCCCATCGGGGAAGAGCTTCGACAGGCCAATGCGAGGAGGTTCACTCTGCTGTGGCTTCTTCTTTTTGGGCTTCTTCTTCTTCTTCTTCTTCTTTCCCTCCCCTATAGCAAACAGCGTGTTACGAATTGGAATCGATAAGCATAAAAGATGCTACCTGCTCCGGGGCCATTCACACCATCATCCTCGGCTTCATCAGCATCGGACTGATTAGGCTCCTCCACGTCAGGAACAGGGTCGTGAGGCTTCGTCTCCGTCGCAGCCATGGTCGCGCAATATGTTGAGATGGCTCCGGAGGCGATATAAGTAGTAGGTTAGTAGATTTCCTCGCTGACTAAAGTGTCTCTCGAGTCCAACTCGAGTCCAACGGCGTCGGAAGCAAACATCGTGAATGCCATGGATGATGGCGGCCGTTAGATCTTGATTAGATCTCAATGGCGAACATCTCTCCACCAGAACTGTTAACATCGGTCCTGGCACACTATGCGACAGCTCCAGTCCCAGAAAATCGGCCCTTGGTCACTCTGACATTTGCGCAATCCCTGGATGCCAAGATTGCAGGCCAGAATGGACAGCAGCTGATCCTCAGCGGAAAGGAGAGCATGATTCTGACACATTGGTCTGTCTCTACATCACCTCCCTTATGTCTGGACTGGACTGGACCTTATGACGGAAAGGATGCGGGCGATGCATGATGCCATCCTGGTTGGAATTGGGACCGCTCTCAACGACGACCCTCAACTTAACGGTTCGCCATGCTTCTGGACTGTGGCGATATAACTCATTGAAGATGCCCCTTCTGCTAGTCCGCCTCCTTCCTCCATTACCAGAAGGCGCAAGACATTCTCTTCCTAGACCTGTGATTGTCGACTCTCGGCTGCGTCTCTCACCGACCTGCAAACTGTTGAAAAACTATCAGGAAGGCCGAGGCAGACGGCCATGGGTAGTCTGCGCCGCACTGGACGGTACGGAGTTCACCGGACGTTTGGAGAGGCTCAAAAAAGCTGGAGCAAAAATTCTTCAAGTACCTATTGAACAAGGTAAAAACATGCTCATTTCGTAATGCATGTGAGGCTCAGAACGACTAGGGGACCAACTCTCGACCAGTGTCATCCTGGACACACTACGACACCATGGAGTACGTACGTTAATGGTGGAGGGAGGTGCTCGCATCATAGCATCTTTCCTCACCGAAACCACATCTGGCACATCGGTGATAGACACGCTGATTGTTACGGTCGCACCAACGCTCGTGGGGAGCGAGGGTGTGGGGTACGGTGCCCAATTACCCTCGGGCACGGTGGGCTTCCTGCTGCCAATCTTTGATCTGTCTGACTTGGGAAAAAATTAGACACCCGACTTGGAGCATGTCAGAACGGAGGTGGTAGGGCGGGATGCGATACTTGCTTTCATTGCTCGTGTCTGAAGATTGCTCGTGCATCGCTACAAGTTCCATCACATTGGCATTGTATTCGAGGAGATATAAGTACATCGTTTCTTGATACAAACATACGGAGCAAAAGGCGTACACAAACAAGCAACATATGGCAAGTTATTCCTCTTCAGAAGTATTACTGTCATAGGGGAAATCATAGTCCGCAGCCGAGGGTGTAAAGTCCGCCACAAAATCATCCAGTACGTCCGTGCGACTGGCCGCATAGAGATCTTCATCCTCATCCTCTGAAGGTCGTGGTACGCTGACATAAGATAGTGAGGACGAGTCAGAAAGTGCGTCGTCGTCCGACAGGTTTTCCATGTCGGAAGTCCGCGGCTTGGACGCAATCCTGTCAGTTGACAGGATTGGCAGTGGTGCTTGTGGAAGAGTGGGATCAGGCATGACGACCATGGAAGAGGAGGAGTTCTCGCAGTCCTTTGATGCGGCGGGCGATCGGGCTTGCAGAGCGGGATCAGGCAAAGCGGTCGTCTCATTGGCAATATCCTCGGGGTGGTCAATATACCAAGGATTTATAACCCGGATGCTAAAGATATTCGTAAACTGAGGGTCTTGAAGGTTGAAAGAAGTACTTACTCGACCAATAAATCATCGCCGAACAATTCACCGCTGGGAGACCGTAATCTGTAGTAGACCTTGTGCCTTCCCGGTTTCTCAGGCGTCTGCAAAAGGCGTTGATGATGGCTATAAAACGCTGGAAGGTGCGGCATACCTTAAGTTCGCCAGTCCAAATATTCTTCTGATCTCCAGGCCCCACGGAATTCATAGTATCCATGGGCGCAAGGTTGGGGTCGGAGTTCCCGGTTTCAAGGCTGTCTCCGAAGACGCGCACGAGTTCTATGCCCTTGGGCCATGTATTCTCTCCAGTATTTACCATCCGCCAGACCTTGATGAAAGTCGTCTGAGGCCCAAACAATTGGCCATCGGGACAGGTAACATCTTCGACCCATTTCGCATTAAATTCGGTGGGGCGATTGGCCGATTTTGCTTCAGTGCTAACTACTTGCGGTTGGGGACCATCAGCGCTGGGATAGTCTCCGGCGAATATAGCCTCGTCGGAATGGTGTTGTGGAAATTTCTCCTGTCGACGGATCGGTTGTGATTCATCCTCCAAGAGCTCGGCGAGTGGGATCATCTCTCGTATTGAAAAAGAGTCCGAAGATATTAGCGACCGGTGGAGAAGTGCTTCGCTGCCCAAAGGGGAGTCTCTGATAGATTCCGCTGCGCTTTGATGTGCAGTGGTTGCCCCTTCCTGATCCCGAACAGTACCAACAAGATGCTCCAGACTGGGCCGGACGAGGCTATTCAAGCTTTCACTGAGAGATCTGGGAAGCGGTTCGGAGAATAGCTCTGTCGAAGGTTCGATGACGGTCTCGAGAGCAGTAGGGGACTGTGCCTGGAACTCGGGGTGGAGCTGGGGATCACCTGGAAGGCGATACATGGAATAATCCACTGCAGCCGACCACTGGGTAGGGGAATACGGGCGTTCCTTTGCCGGAGGAGATATCGTGCGGACACTTCACCGGTGACATTGAGGCGAATCATGAGGCGTGGTGCCTTCGTGAAGACGCCTGGATTGAATTGAAAGGGGGGGAAAGCTCGTTAATTGACAAAAATTCGCGGTTAGCCGACAGTCACGTACGTCGTCTCCGACCCTGCGAGATTCAAGGTATTATCTTTTCGCCCCAACCAAGGAGTTTCCAAAGAGAGCGATGACTTTCGATGGGAGCCCCGAGACCCTCCGCAGACCGGTTCCGGCGAAGGTGATATGGATCGGGGGGAATCGTTGACGGGGACATGAGGATTGTGCATATACCCGTCTTCGACTGAGCACACGGGAGATCTTTCCGAAGCTGGAAGCCTGGACCTCTGGCCCACGCGATAGACAGTAGGTATGACCGCATCCACAGATTTCATCTTCAGCATCGGGTGGTTATCGGGGTGCTGAGGGATGGGAAGAGCTTCGCATCTCTCGCAGAGGTCGAAGTCGGGGCAATCACGATCCATGCACTGTTGCCAAAATCAACACAAACTCCTGGTCGCCGGATAAATTGGCCTACCTTGTATCGGACGCCGGCGATAGGCCTCTCACAAACTTCGAAGGCAGTGATTAGCGAGTCATTCAATGACGGCGTCATGTTACGCACCATTACATGTCGCATAATGGCGAGGAGGGGCAGAGTTACCGCGCGTCTAAAGCGATGAGTGATATGTATACATAGCAGTAGAGAGGAAAGATTTTACAATATAATCGTCCGGTTTTGATAGCTTGATGAAGGAATGGTTGGGATGGTGTTCTCCGGTGATGCTGTCACGGGATAAGTCAGCCCGACGGCGATGACGAGCGCAAAAAGAAGTGTCGCACGCAAAGCATGAACTGCATGTGTCATAATCTGGACAAGCGGCGCATTTCTAGTTCATCATGGTCAATCAGAAGTCAAGTTAATTGTGAAATGATTTTACATATCGAGAGCCTTGAATGACAGAATCGCATAAGTCGCAGGTTGCTTGGTGCTGAACTGGAGGTGTGGGTGGCTCAACGACAGTTGGCGCCGGAGGGCCTCGAAGGTCGTCTTCGGTGTTCACGGTGTGAACGATGATACGAGTGGGTTCGGAAAGCTCCAAGAATTTGTGGCTAGGATTGTGGCGTTGAGACAGACCCGAAGATATACATGGCGTGCAGAGGTCATAATCTACAACTCGTAGATTAGCCATGGAGAAATCTGAATTTTGGAGGACATACCAGGACAGTCCAGACACTTGTGGCGGACTCCTTCGATTGTTGCCTCGCAAATATCACAGATGACGCCTCGGTGAATGACAGGTGGAGGGGGCGGAGTTACGATGGCGATAGGGGATATGGGAGATATACTCCTATTCGGAATCGGATGGGTGGGATCTTGCATGGGCAATGCCGATGGTAGGAATGGCACAACAGGCGGAGCGGGAGGTGGGCTCCTCGTATCGAAAGACTCATGAGTGAAAGCGTTGTACGTTGAAGCTAACGATGGGACCCACAGAGGAATTTCAGGGGCGACAGGCAGATGGTTGGCGAGATGCGCCAACGGGGTGGCTGCTGAGGATGCCAGTCTGAGCGTATGACGCCCAACGGAAACTGGACAGAATCCAGCGTCACCAAATAAACAGCAATGAGAGCACTGGAAAGAGGTGAGCGTGACGTGCGAAGGACGATCGGAATGGACTGACCACCAACACCGAACAGCCGCTACAGGTATACCATGGTCCAACAACAGGAGCTTTGCACGAAGAACACTGGAAGGGCAAAGGCGTAGAAGGATCTGTGCGGCCACTTGGGTTGGGGGTACAGGCGGTTGAAGAACTGGCAAAAGAGCGAGCCAGGACATGGTTAAGGTCTTCTTGGAGGTTGTGAAGCAGAGTCGCAATTTTCATCTTGGCTTCAGTCTCGGAACAGGGTCCTGCCAGTGTCTGAGCTGGCGTATGGTCGCGTGCATGGGGTGGCACTAAGTGTAGATCGGAATGCGCACGAGGGCTCTGATACGATACATCCACGAGGACTGGATCAGTACCCACAGGGGGCTGAGGGTGAACTGAAAGCGTGGGAGGCGGGGGGACATATAAACCTTGAGGAGTTGGGTGCGACGGTGTGTCAGCGCTTCCCCACTGAGGCCCTTGGCCAACCGTCTGGATGAAGAAGTGCCTAGAGCCCCAGCTTCCTATCCAGTTGGAGGCCTCGTTGACAAGGTCAAACTTGAGCAAGGCATTGGGCCATGAACGACCCCTGTATTCGGCAAGATGCTTGTTGTAATCGTCAGCGTTGTGAGCCTCTTGCCCAATCTTGATACGACTCCCAGGGTGGGATGCGTCGGGAGAGAAGAGCAGGTTTGACAGATAGCAGTTGCTGTTCAAAGGGAACACACGGAGAAGCTGAACCAGATATAAGACAAGCCGACATGGAGCCATAGGAAGAACGTACTTGATTCTGAAGTTGGTCGAAGGTGGGAAAAAAGGTCAGGTCAGGGAAGTTGAACCTGCGAGTCTCTCCGAAATATGTAGCCTTTACTGAGAACATGAATGGCGAAAAGATGTGGAGGTCCTGGATGAACACAACCAGGTCTTATCCGCAGCGTCCAGGCGATGGGGCTTAATTGCCCTTACGTCAGCATTGGACATCTGCCACCCGCCCCGCAGCTGTTGGTGCCGGCACGCGCAGTAGTCGCACAGTGCCACAGTCCAAGTAATGTTGGACGGCGTCTTCATCGTGTGGGTGTGGACATACGTGGGCATGTTGAACATTGAGCAGCGACTTCCAGTTTAACGTCAAATCAAGCTAGCGCTGTTCCTGCTCAAAGTTGATATATGATACCTAGTAAATAAATGCCTATAAATTTTAATAATAAATGCCGTTTTTTTTTCTCGAGAGCTGTCTCCTGATCACCGACATGGCAAGGCGTCAAAGGTCCTCAACCGGTCCCGCGCTCTCGAATGTCAAATCAAACAAGAGTTCATATGTAGTGTGAGCCTGTTCCCCCGCCCGCCCGAATTCATCCGCGTAAATTTCGGAGATGCAAGCCGCATCCAGGTCAACGTTGCCCTGACTGCCTTGTGACTGTTGGTGTCTATTCCGTTCAGGCACATGCTAGTGCAGGCATAGTGACCGCGTTGCTAACTGACAGTGAGAACGACGGTACACTAGCCTTTGAGCGTCACTACTTTACACAACTCGAGGAGATGGTCACTTAGGGCAGCCTACTAAAGATCAAGAAGGTGAATGCACCGGGTCGGTTACTCCACCCACCGTCTCCCATTGGACGCCCACTCTGACAGAGTTTGGGGTCGAGAGGCGGGGCGTCCATCACCGACGCAACGACTTCGGAAGTCGTCGTGGCAATTTATTTAAAAAGGGTTTTCCGCTCCGGAACTGTTCAGTGAGTACGCGCCACATAAGAGAAACCATCGTTTTCTCACTGAATCAGACAATATAAGTATCGGTGTTCAAAAGCCACGTCTATCTCGTTTCAGATATCGTAGATGTGTAGGATTCTTGTGAGCTTGATTTCGAGTTTAATATGATTTAATCTGCGGGAGGTGAAAAACTGTCATTACTAATAAGGAGGTCTTGTACTGACAGTACTGCAGTACTGCAAGGTTTCACGAACCGCTCAGGTCCCATGACAATGCAGAGTAAGCAATTCAGGCTTACTCTCTTCGGTGCTCCAATCGTTAAGAACTAAAAAAGAGCGGGTGGTATATGTACTCATTCGCAAAAGGAAGCCTACCAGTACACACCTCGCTGTGGCATAACAAACACATATTTGCCGTTGCGCTGCTGAGGCTTGAAGAAGTCCTGAACCTCACAAGGCTTGGCCTTATCAGAGACCCTTTCGCCACTGCGCGGGTCTCCGGAAGATCCTGTACGATGAATTGCTTGATTTCAGGATACCTACTTGGCAGTCAACATTTGGATCCAGCCCTGCGAGACAAGTAGCCGAAGGGCGCGCTAAGTTGTGGACGCAACTGGAGATCAGATTCAAGCCAGGCTAGCGAATAAGCTTCGAACCGTCGACTTCGGTCTTTAGCGCAATCTCGTCAATGCTCACGCCGTCCTCAGAGCTCTCGCCCAGAACGCCCTCAGAACGCCCGCACCCGCAAGATCAATCTCAGCTGCGAGGCAGACACTAACAGACCCAGGGGTCGAGTTGAATGTAATGGCAGCAAGGGCATCATACTGCAAGGCGGCTGGACGAGCGATCTGAGTAGTCCCTATACAAAGGTATCGGTTACGCGTGAGCATACTATGGGTGACGGCTAGAAAAAAAACAACGCTTACAATGCTCGTCAACGCAACTCTAAGCGCGAGCAGCGGGGACCTTGAGACGCGTTTGTGGGTCCAGTATCATCGTCGGAGTAGACCAGGACCCTGCCAACACGGATGCAAAGTCTCGACATTTCCACGCATCCGTCCGGATATCCGAAGCCTGCGTAGGTTGAACCAAAGTATCTACGTCTGGCTTTGGGAGACTACGCATCCGAGTCCGAGCCGCCGCCGATGACGGGACCGGACCAGACCAACTTGAACCACGAGACCAACGTCGAAGATTGAACCGAGCCATCTTCCACAACTGGGCTTTCCCTTCACAGGGTGTTCACAGGGTCAGAGGGTCTGTGCCAAGTCGAACCTGGGACCTTTGAATTCGAACCTAGACTGTCGAATCCTGACGGCGACCTCATTACATATGAGCAAGTTGTTTCTGACGCTCACACAACCCTCAAGTTCAACGCACTAGGTTTTCTTCACGTCGCCAAATCCTCACACACTCTAACGGAATAAAAGGACTTATGGGAAGTCACTGATCCTCTGCTCCCCCTCACCCCAACTGGTCTATACTGGCACTAACACCTTACTGCAACAATGGGTGATTTCGACACATCAGTTGGTGCGTATAGCATTGAATCATGATAATTCACTTGACTCAATATACCCGTGTGCAGGTGTTCTGTTGCTTGGTATCTTCTGTGTGTATCCAGGACATACTTCGTCTTGGCTTCGTCTCATGAATGATAATAATAGTCAACACCTATCTCTACGGTGTAGTGACCTACCAGTTCTTGGTCTATCACAACACCAAGTTCGGTGATCCTCTTTGGATCAGGTCAGTTATCGATGCCGCTTCATTCACCCTGTGTTTGATATTCAAACCTTCCCTCAGGTCTATTGTCGGCACGCTGTTTGTGACCGATACGCTGCACAGTGCTGTGTGCGATTTCCTTACAATTGCCTTGTATTCTAAGTAATCATTGGAAACTAACAACCTTCCCGATTTTTTCCAGTGCGATCTACGCCGCTTGGGAGACATGTGTCACCAACTACAACAACCCTGCCAGCCTCGCATTTATTACCTGGACCATTCCTTTCACTGCCGTCGCCACCGCTGTGGCTGCCATCCTCACTCAATACTTCTTGGGACACCGGGTTTACATATTGACACAGAGCAAGCCTATCACTGGATTGATTGGTATCTTATCTTTCATCGGCTTCATTTTCGGTGTCTACGCCGGCGTCCGCTCCGGTATCATTCGCGAGTAGGTGTAATGATTTTCTTTGTGTTCCTGTTATAACTCATTCACGATTGTCAACCTATAGAGTCGCCAAATTTGGGCCATTGAAGCCTTTCGTCATTTGCTGGCTCGGATTCCAGACCAGCGCTGACCTCACTATTACCTGTTCGTCATTGAAATTCCGAAATTTTCGCCATCGCTGACGTCTAATTGACAGTCGTGTTGTCGTTCGTACTCTCGCGCTCCCGTACTGGATTCCGCAAGACCGACACAATCATCAACCGTCTAATTCGCGGTGCCGTCCAGACCGGTCTCTTCGCCTCTATTTTTGCGTTGGCGGATCTCTTCACCTTCGTTTTTCATGGAAACACGAACCTCTACGCCATGTTTGCATACCCCATTGGCCGTATCTACACCAACGTTAGTTTATTGCATCCCATGCCCCATTCCTATGCTGATATCCTGTCCAGACCTTGCTGGATACCCTCAACGCCCGCAGTGACTTGAAGAAGAACATCACCCAGACCATTGACGCCGACTCTGAGGTATAACCTTAATTTCAATTTCTTCAAGTTACTAAGATAATCTTCCAGAGCAACGCATTCCGCATGCAGACTCAGAGTCAGACTATGGCTGGCCAGACCCTTCATTCTATCCATGTCCAGAAGGAGACCGTCACTGATCATGTTATTACCTCTGAGCAGCGCTCCATTGAGAAATATACTGGGGATGATGTTTATGGTAAGGTATGAGGAGTGCGAGAGGAGTGTTTGCCTTTGCGATTAATTGTACAGAGATATCATCACGTTTAGTGTGCATACTGCCTCACATAGTTCTAGTCGGTTGCTTGCACAAGATTAATCCACATTTTCAGCCATTTTCCGCCAGGTGAGACTGACTCGCTGAGTCAGTCTCCCCAAGTCAGACGTATGTAGATAAATGGTTTAACCTTGGTCTCCTACGCAGGGTTCGTTGGTTGAACCTGAATCACGTGTGCGCAATGTCTCCTTCTCCACCGTCAGACTCACCTTTTGAGCTGCTGAGCTCGACTCGCTACGACTACTTCCTGTCGAGGCTGCGATGGAACAATGATCTTGATGGACCTTGTCTCTTTCTGCAGCTGCAGTACCATCTTGATCGCCTGATCGATGCAGCACGCCAGCATGGTTGGGACGACGCCAAGAACGCTCTGACTTACGATGCACTTAAGTCCACCTGCCACAGTGCGCTGGTAGACTGCCATGACCATCGGGATACATCCAAGGCGTTCAAGGTAAACTCTCTAGAACCCGGGAAGCGCGTCTAAACCGAACTTGCTTTTCAAGATACGTCTTACCCTCTCACAATCTGGGAAACTCGCAGCAATTGCCACACCAACTCCCCCATTCCTCTCAGATCCCACATCGGCCTCGTTCTTCAACCCACTCTCTGACAACGCGTCGATGTTCGGCTCAGTCTATACAATTCATGTCGACTCAATACCCACTCCAGCCTCTCTCTTTACGTCTACAAAAACTACTCAAAGATCACCCTACAACGAGGCGCGATTACGTGCTGGCCTCCCCCTCATCCCAGATCATCTTAAGCTTGCCGATGTCCTCATGTACAATCCGGAGGGTTTGATTACCGAAACCTCCATCTTCAATGTCGCTTTCTATCGCTCCCCACATTGGATAACCCCATCAGCCTCTATAGGGTGCCTTCCAGGCGTCCTCAGACGGTGGCTGCTAGAGCAGGGACGCATTCACGAGGATAAGGAGAGGCAATTAACGAGAGACAGCATCAACCCGGGTGATTGGATTCTGCTGTTCAATGGGGTCCAAGGATGTCGGTTGGGTAGGATTGCGCACCCTTGCTGAAAGTAAATTGCCTTAAACGACCTGGACTCCTATCATCTCATCATATACGAACGGGAGGTATCACGTTCTGGCAGATCTCCCCCAGATAACCACACATCCATCTCACCTGAGTCTTCAAATGGACAGCGACATATAGTTTCCCAGTTCTCTGACTCACGACGGATATAGTAGGGAGAGATGGAGTGTAGAATATCAGAGCGCCGATGTGAGCACACTGGTGTCACTGTCCAGCGCATATCCTCTCCCATAGAAATTAATCAAGCGACATAAGCACTGATCTAGTACTAAAGACTGCTGGAATATGCATGGAGGTGTACAATTATCGAGGACTCTGAGGTGGTGGTCGAACATGACTTCTCCCTGGGCTCCTGAGCTGCGCCACAGTAGCCCACTAGAGCCTGTATTGTTTGTTGTCCAGAAACTGACTGTCTTCGTGGAAGGTACTCTGGTTGGCAATCTACAGCCCCGTTTTCAACTAGTAATTTTATTTTTGGGTTGCGAGTCTTCAGATCATCTCATCCGACTCGATCCACAAGTGAGCTCTACAAGAGGTACATTGTGGCGTGTGTTCATATGTTCTACGTGTAAAATCTAGGAGACAAAGCGACAAAATAAGGAGACGAAACTTCCATAATTACCGAACCCAGTTCTTAGTATCCAAGGCAGCCTTTATCTATGCAAACCGAACTTTCTCTCCAGGACGTCCTTCTGACAGAAGCACAACGGCCTAGAAAACACACAAGTTGTCAGCACACCCCTCGTATGGACCCAACGCCACTGACATATTTTCCGCTGATCTTCCACCCGGGCTCGGTCCTGTCCAAGTTCTCAGCGACCATGTCACCGTCGTCTCCTAGGCCGACAACAACGTCGCTCTTGATAGTCCTAAGACTCGCGATTTTGGGTGCACCAGCCGAACTCGCCATGGGGCCAATCGCTATTTCAAACGGTGTACTCGCGGGGGCGGCACAGTCGTACGTGAGCTTGCGGTGGTTGAGGTCGCCCTTGAAGTACACGAGGTCGGAGCGGGAAAGGTGCAAGAAGAGATCAGGCGCCTCGCTGTGAAGATCCCAGAAGGTGTATCCCGTACACCAGAAGGGATGTTGTTCGTACACCCATTTGCCCTGCTTCTCATATTGCTAACGATTCCTCGGTTAGAGATGTTGACGTTGGAAGACGTGGGTTGAAAACTACCTTCCAGCGCTGGCCGAGCCTTCGGAGGGATTCTAGTTCTATGTCGGAGGCATTGGGAAACAGCTGACCATAGACCATGGTGTTGAGGAGCCATTCCCAGTCCTTTTTGGTAACGTCCGACACAAACCAGGGATAGCGCTTCCCATGGAATCGAATCTCATTGGCAAGGCCGCTTTGGAGCAAAAAGTCGGCTGTTTGTAATGTAAGCATGTTAGCGGATGGACAGGGGTATGGGAAGGAATGTCTGACCGTAGACGCAGTCGCAGTACAGCTCGAAGCCGGCGTTGTCCAGGACAAAATCAATTCTGCCGCCGGTCTTCTCGCGCAGTTCCTTGACGATGTCCCAGAGACGGTTGAGATGATTGCCGAGAATGTTCTTCTCGGTGGCGGCGAGGTGCTCACCACCGGTCGACTGGAGGGACTTGATTTGCTCTTCGGACATGTTGATAAGCAGCGAGAGATCAGTCGAGTTACCCCAAAGGCAGACTAAAGGACGCGTATAAGAGATTCGCAATGAGCACGGATACGCGGTTGGACATACCTTGGGTCAACTCCAGGAACATGAGACGTTCAGCCTCGAGACGCTCCTCCGGCAAGAGGTCGTCTGAGATCTTGAATGGCTCGGCGAAGCGCATGGAAAGCTCGAAGACGGCATCGGATGAACGGGAGAAGGTATCGCACTGGAAAAGAACGATGAGTATGACGCAATGGACTGGTCTTATTGGTGGTACTTTTTGTCTGTAGAAGACATCATAATCATGCCAATACCGGCTCACGCTGAAGGCCTCGTGAAGGCGACGATACTTGTATGCCTCGGCAAACAACCAAGGCGCATTCATGAAGTCTTTGCCTGGTGACATCATGATCAGGAGGGTTCTCAGGCACGGGTGACAATATGGGGTATTCACCTTGAAAGTACTTTGCAATTTCTTTATTCCAAAGGGCGACGTCGGCTTCGCTGTCGTCAATGATGGGTCGAAGCTTAGCGTTGGCGCTGAGGTCGGTCATGAGGTCGCCCATGCGATCTATGCAGGCGACGAGGTCGACGATGCGCTCCTCGGAGGACTCCTCGTTGAGAGTGCGTGTGGCGTCCTCGATTGCCTTTCCGAGAATGGTAGGCAACCTCGACTGCATAGTAGCGTGGGCGAAGGAATACTCATGGTATCCGCGATAGGCAGGCCAAGGAGGGTTGTTGGGGTCGACACGTGTGGGTGTCCTAGGCCACGGCGCCTTGATATCCCTTTTCTGGGGCAAATGACCGAGAGAAAGAGTGACCCTCGAGGGGGCTTTGGCGTTGGACGAGGACATGGTAGTAGAGAACGAAAAGAGCAACTCGGAGAAGGCTCTGCAATTTCTGGAATTTATACCATCGATGTACCGCTGGAATCCTGTTTTGGTAAACTCAACACCGGAACCGGGTTCCCGGCGACGCCCCACTGACGTCATAAGCTGCCGTGTGTTTCTGTCCCCGTCGGACTTGCCAGTCGTCTGACATTGTCTAGGTCATCGCTGTCACGTCCATGTACAGTGAGCTCGTCCCTCTGTGCCGCGTTTGAGTTTGTGTCCGCCAACGGCACAGCGATGTCGATGAACAATGTTCCACTTCGCTAGCTAGTAGCAGCGGAGTCTAGTAGCGGCAAGTAGCCTGTCCCAAGATGTTCACTGTGTGACTCCCGTTGATCTCACATCCTTTTCGGTGAAAGAAAAACAAGGATACACAGGCCTTTGAAATGAGCATTCCTGCCATCATGACGTGGCTTTTCGAGCTCGTACTGTACTCTGTAAATTTCTCAGAGGTGAGTGTGATTCCTGTGAAAGCTGCTGCTGTGGATTTTGCATCCATGTTATCATGTTAATAATATTAATAATGAATTAACATTCAATAAGTTGAAATAATTCAGGATATTAATAATTCTCATAACACCTGAGGACGCGATCACGTGATCTTCGTGTTTGTTACATTCAATTTCCCACATGTGTTCTTGCGATCACTGGCTACTTAGTCTGTCTTCACGTGTAAGGTCAATACCTGGGGACCAGCAACGCCCTGCCATTTTAAACTCCGACCTCTCCCTCACATTGTGGCCACTTTCATAACTTCTGGTACAGCAACATCGGCGGCAGCTTTGTATGACAGAATATGTGTAGAATGATATACATAAT
>JABCKJ010000460.1:0-15639 GCA_018850815.1 Asterophora lycoperdoides
AGACATGGGGGATGGATAATGCGATGCTGTGCAATGCGAATGCTCTCAGAAACAGTTGCGGGGGGGAATTGTCTTGTCTCGTGGTCTCGTGTCTCGTCGTGTCTCGTAGCGGGGGGGGCGTGATGTCTATAGCAAGCAAGCGCAAGCAGCACGGGTGGGGGGGACGAACAGAAAGAAAGAAAGGCCGGCGGCGACGGGGGGTATCAGTCCAGCGGGTGCAATACACGTGGGGGCGTGGGGGTGTATGCGGGGGCATGGGGTTTTGGGGGGGTATCGATGCGGGATGTATCGCAATGCAAACTCGAGACTGATGGTGCGTGTGAAGGTGGAGGAATGGGGGTGTGAGCGATGCCGGCGCCGGATGGGTGGTGTGTGCGTCCGTGGTGGTGCGTGCGTGCGCGCGTGGGTGTGCGGGGGCCCCGCATCTAATACGGGTGGTATACGTATGCTAGTAACGTTCAACAAGTCAAGTGCGTGCGGGGGTGTGTGCGTGGTGGATGGCATTAGCTGTGGGAATGGGAACGGGAACGGGAATGGGGATGGTGGGCGCACGCCCGAAATGAAAGATGGGTGTGTAGCGTGTAGCGTGTCGTGCCGAGACGAGACAAAAATGGGGGGTGGACAGAGAGAGAAAGGCATTATAAGCAGCGCATGGGACAGTAAATCGTTCGTGTCGTAGGTCAGGATCGAGTATGACGGGGAAAGTCCGGATTAAAGAAAAAAAAAGGGTAGGGGCGGCGACAAGGGAGATGGGGAAAGAACGAGGTCGAGTCGGGGAGCGGTAACTAAGGCGGAATGGGGGAGAGTCAGGTCGGAACTATTTTTGGTGGTTTTCTGTTTCTGGAGAGGCGGGGCAGCGGGGACGGGGAAGGAGAATGAAGAAGGCTATGGCTCAGCTAACGCTTCACCACCAGCTCTGCTGGCCTCCTCCGCCAGCGCCACCACTGTAGCCTCCGCCAGTGTAGTTTCCTCCACCCCAGCCACCCACACCACCCCCAGATCTCGGACCTCCACCATAGCCTCCTCCTCCGCCACCTCCGCCACCAGTCCTGTAATCCCTACCGCCCATATTACGGCCTCCTCCTCCACGGCCACGGCCGCGCGAGCCCCTGTATCCGCCCCCGAACGACGCCTCATGCGCAACCGTCTCAAGCCACTGCGGGATCTCCTGGTTGGCCTCGCGCAGCAGCTCAACGAGCTCCCGCACGATATTGCGGTTGCCGCGGTTGAAGAACGCAGTGGAGACACCCGTGTTGCCCGCACGCCCGGTACGGCCGATGCGGTGCACATAGTCGTCGATGTCAGACGGCAGATCGTAGTTCACGACATGCGTGACGTTGGGGATGTCCAGACCACGCGCAGCGACAGCGGTGGCGACGAGGATGGGTGTGCGGCCCGTGCGGAAAGTCTGCAGCGCCATCTCGCGCTCGCGCTGCGTACGGTCGCCGTGGATGCTCGTCGCGGGGAGGTGGTTGCCCATGAGGAAGTCGCTGAGCATGTCCGCCATGCGCTTGGTCTCGACGAACACGAGCGTCAGCCCGATGTTGTCCTTGCCCTGGCTCGCCAGGATGTCGAGCAGCACACTGCGCTTATCGCCGTCCTCGACATACTCGATCTTCTGCGTGATGTTCTCGCTGGTGCTGCCAACGCGTCCGACGGACAGGAAGATGTAGTCCTTGAGGAAGTCCTTCGCGAGCATCTGGATGTCGCGGGGGAAGGTGGCGCTGAACATGAGGGTCTGACGCTCATGCGTGCCGGGCATGTCCTCGCCCTGCACAATGCGGCGGATCTGGGGTTCGAAACCCATGTCCAACATACGGTCGGCCTCGTCGAGAACGAGGTACTGGATGTTCGCGAGGCTGATGCGGCCACGCTCAATCAGGTCAACGAGACGACCAGGGGTAGCGGTGAGCAGGTCGCAGCCGCGCTCTATCTGGCGGAGCTGCTGGTTGATATCAGCACCTCCGTAGACGACCGCAGGGCGGACCCAGGAGCGGTAAGCGAACTTGCGGGCCTCATCGTGAATCTGTGAGACAAGCTCGCGGGTAGGGGCAAGAATGAGCGCAGTGGGGTAGGCCTTGCGGGAGCGCGAGTAGCCTTGGTTGTTGGAAGTCTCCGGGGGAGGACGCGGGCCCTGGGTGAAGGACGCAGACAGGATGGGGAACAGGAAGCCTCCTGTCTTGCCGGAGCCGGTCTAGGCGGAGTCACGTCAGTCAATCAAGAGTTTTGATATTTGAACAAACAGATGGCATACCTGAGCACAGGCCATCAGATCCCTCCCACCAGCCACGATAGGGATGGAGTATTTTTGAACAGGGGTAGGGGTGGTGTACCTGGCGTACCCAATGTTTTCCAAAAGGACATGGTCCAAGGGAGGGCTTGTGAAAGACAGGACGGGTTCCGGGACGCCAGCGCCAGTGGCCTCTACGGGGATATCATCGTATTTCTCGAAATTGATGCCACTGTGCTGCTTGGAGGGGTCCGTAGCGTCACCGAAGAGTTCCTTCTCGATGCGCATGTTGCGACCACCAGTGACATGCTTGCCGTCTTTCCAAACACCGTAGCCAAAGGTTTCGCGGGGGCCCGAGTCACGCTGGGTAGGTGCCCAGTTGGAAGAGCCGGAGCCACCCCAGTTGCCTCCACCACCGCTGGCCAAGCGAGGCCCGCTGTTGGAGAAAGCACCTCGACCGCGGTCGTAACCACCATTGTAGCCGCCACGGGCAGCTGGTGGTGGAGTAGCAGAGGGGGAATCAGCCCAGCCGTTTCTACAAAAAGAAAATGTCACTACGTGACCCAGGTAACTTCGACAGGCTGTTGTCTTACCCGTTGTGGGAAGGAGGAGCAGCCCGCTGCGCATTCCTCGCATGGGGAGGAACATAAGCAGATTTGTTGAGACCGAGAGAGGCTGTAGGCGTATTCTGGTCATGAAAAAGCGGGGGAAAAGCAGTACCGCTGGCAAAACGCACCAAATTGACCCTCGATACCCGTGGAACCGTTTACAAGACCATTTGTCATATTAGTGTCAAAGAAGCGAAAAACCAAAGTCGTGCAAGGGTTTTGTTTTTATGGGACTTTTCGTGTGGTGGTGAAAAGAAGAAAGGAAAGGGCGATCCAAGGGAGATGATGGGGGTTGTTGATCAAAGACGTTGCAGAAGGAAAAAAAAACACGACGACCTGCTCTGCTTACTCAGCGCCCGACTTCCGCACGATCACGCCCGCATGTGGCGTCGCTTCATGACCGACCACGCTGTAGCCTATCTGGAGTCGGACACTGGCATCGTGGCTGCCCCGTTTCATGTTCCTGCCCGAGATTAACGATCCCCAGCGGCTGCCATTGTTACGTCCAAGTCCACCTAACGGCGTAATCGTTTCTGACTGCACTCAAAACTGCTCATCTCTGATGATGAACGCTCCCGGCGTGCAGGTCAGACGCCGGAAAGCCGACGCCGAACTCGCGCGTCGGCGCGAAGGCCTGAGCGCGTCAATGGTGGTTGCATGGTGATTAATAGCCAAATACACGGGCAGTTTACAGACGGTTTTCTCTTGGATCACGATTCAGATTCCAACTCAACAGGGGTTTGAAAATCAATAGGCGTCCTCTTCTTGTGTGTTATGCATCTTGTTGATGTTTGTGAAATGTCCGCATATCTATGTTTGTTATCTCCCGCACGTTGTGTGCTGAATTGCAATCATCGGCATGCCATCCCGGTTATTTAGTCTTTACCTTCCATCAGCACGAGGTCAGCGGTGGGTCCATTTATCATAAGATTGACTATTATTACACTCGTTTCAAGGTTTTCACGTTCGAATTAAGTATGTGGCATGATTCAAGATTGGCATGTGTAGGATCGAACGTGTGATCCTTGCTATAGACAGCTGAATTTTTCCAATGTCACGTCTCCCACAAAGACGACACCTTGAGAGCTGAGCGTCAATAAATGCTAGACAAATCAGAACAGCGTTGGAGCAAACGTCATCATAATTGAAAGTATCTCCCCTGTACGCGCATTCACTTCGGAACAATTGACATGGCTGAACACATGGTGAAGCATAATATTCGCAGTGTACCGTGTTCGATCAACTGATATGCACAGCTTGTGGCGCAGAGAGCTCTTCACTCGGTCACTATGCAGGAAAACCCACCATATTCCATGTTACGGACCTATACCTGTACATCCCATTCAACGCCATGCACACAGCTATCCAGCAGTGCTAGTAGCTGACAACGATGGCACGAACGGCGGCACGTACCTCGACAGCGCATACGACGACGGCTCCGACTCGCGCCCAGCGTTGCGGCGGCTCATGGTGATGGAGCGGTGCCAACGGATCGTGGGGGAACGTGGGGGCGTTGACAAATTGTGACCAGGTGAGTGGGTCGCCGCCTAAGTTGCAGCCGAGGCAGCCGTCAGCACTTCCCGCGCAGACCTGGCGTTCAGTGCTGAGCCCAAGCTGAGCCCAGGGACGCCATCGCTGATTCCACTACTCTGCCGATCCTATGACTGAACTTGATCCCACCGACGAACCACCGACGTGGGCGTCACTAACAAAAGAGGTCCCATACGCACCGTTGGCCGTTCAGGACTTATCAGGTGTTTGATTTTTTGATAGCGATGTCGTCTTGAGGTTCAAGAGTCACGATTGTTTCGACGGTTCCGCTCGAGGACCACGGGCAGCGTGCACTTCTGTGGTGGGTTAAATGGTAGTTGGATAGTTCAGCAACTCAAAAGACAAGCTAATCGCCAGCGTACCTCTTGGTCAGCGCAGGATTCCGCAAGGGAGATGCCTCTGGTAGCTTTGAAATCTGCGAAGGAGTTCAGGTTATCTAGTCAGGATTTAGTGAAACGTTCTGCGCAGTCTAACGCGCGACGTGAACGAGGCAGGGCGAACATATGGTACAAATGTACATATCTGGGCTTGTCTTTCAAAAGGAGTAGATCAAGGCATACAGTTAACGTTCCGTCAGCACGTCGAGGCGGTATTGACACAGTTCGCTTGACTCCCTGAAATCGAGGAGAGGTCCCGTAGTATTCCATGGGGGCAGCGTACAAGGATGCCCGGGAGATGGTGGTGACTGGCACCATGGTAAGGAGAGAACAGCGGTAGCTACCTGGATCTTAGACGCGATAGCTAGCCTGTAACGGTTTGGTTGCAGACCAAGTCGCATCGAGGTCCAGCATCTTTCACGAATTGGTTAGGACTTGTCATAACATCCAATGCTGTCAGATATAAATTTGACATAGACCAGGCTCAGCCAATCGCCTTTCCGTTACTGCTCCACGTTGGCATCTCGCCTTTGGAAGCATTTTCTCGCCATGTCTAACCCAAAAGAGGCCTTTCTTCAGCTTTCGTCCCCACATCGGGGAAGTTGAGAGAAGCACCGGCGAGCGCGTGCCCAGAGGCGAGTCAGAGGCAAGATATCGATATATCGGTCGAGCTGGTGCAAGAAGCTGAAGAGGACATGCCAGGTTGAGAGCTAGAGTTGAGAGCACGCGGGTCCGCTTCGACGTATGTGTCGGCTCGACTGGCCCCCCGAGTCCCTCTGAACCGCCATGAACCCTGACAGAATCATAAGGTGTGTTCAACGATGTCGTTCTTCAGGGTGCACAGTGCACCGAAATATCAGGATTTGAACGTAGCATCTAAGAGAGAGAATGGGTTTTCGTTGACTTCTTGGTACAGTGGGTCACTGTGGTATAACCATGGTTCAAGTTTGTGTCTTCAACCCAGGCCCAGTGCTTGCTGCTTGCTTACCTCAGCACTGACCAGCATCGCTCATGCCCTCATCATGGCGAGCTACAACACGACGCGCTACGTCGAGCAGCTACTAGACAGGACCGAGGCGTTGCCGCCGTCCTTTACCGTACACCTCCATCTTGAGTACTGGACGCTCAACAACGGCTCCAAGTTTCTCTATAACAACCAGATTGCGGTGTGTATCTGCCACTCGTCGTGTAGACTGCAGGCTGAATTTCGTCGTCGTTTCTAGTCGCTGCTCGACGATGTGAGGGCCCATAGGATCCCCGTCGACTTTCTGGACTTGTTTGAGGCAGCCAAGGTCCCGTTCTATGACGGTATGTCTGCGCTTAATTACCCCGGAATGCAATGCCACCAACCTGAACTTGCTCTATCATCCCAGGATGCATGATCGTCGAGCTCCTCGACTACCGCCCGCAGCGGAGCAAAGAGCCCAGCCCGGAAAAGCCGGAGCGCACCCGCGCCGTCCTACATCCTAACGCGGAGACCCTCTGGGCTGATATATGTGCCATGAACCAGCGCCATGGTGGCAAGTGGTCTGATCGCGAGGCTCTGGAGGTCGAAGCACGGCTGCTGGTGCGTTCAGAGATTTCTTCTTTTCTTTCCACCGGTTGTTGATTCTCTTCATGTTGATGTAGCTCGCAACATCGCCACCGCTCTGCCTCTCGCCGAACCCACACCTCGCCCGCATCGCGAACCACGTCATGCGCGTCTCCACCCCGACCGTTCCCGTCTCCCTCAAGCGCAAGGCCACGGCTACCCTTGACACTCAGGAGGACGAGTCCGAGCGTGCGCGCCGCGCCAAGATCATGCAGTTTATGAACCCCCGTACGAGGGTGGGAGCACCGAGGTGCGTTTGTTGAATATGCCGTTTATTTTCTTTTCTTTCTCGTCAATTGTCCAACTTCCCTCACCCTCTACGAATCTCTCTCCTTCTACCTCTCCATTTGTGCATCCTTTTGGCATCCATGACTGACGTCCCTCCAGCTATCGAATACTGGACGCCATCCAGCGCAAACGGGAGAAGAGAGACGCCGATCCCTCCGTCCCTTTGTCCGCCCTCCCCTCATCTACCACCAATGCCAGCGGCACCACCTCCAATTCCTCCTCTACCACCCTCATCTCTACCCTTAACACCACATCCGCCCTCCATCCCAGTACCCCCACCCCCAACGCCACGCGCACGCCCTCCCCCACCAAGCCTTCCACGCCAGCCATCACCGTCTCTCAAGCGCATTCCCCCGCACCGCCCGGCGCAGACAAGAACACCACTAATAGAGGAGTCATGGGCAATTCCGGGACGCCTAAGCCTGCTTTCGCCAACGCCGCCAACACTGGCTTCGCCCGTGTGAACGGCGCGCGCACACCCGTCCCCGGCGCTATAACGGTGTCACAGCTTCCGCAGCCAACGCTGCAGCCGCGCATCGAGCGTGACACCAACAACAACCTCACCATGCACGCCCAACACCAGCCTCAACCCCAGACCCAGCAAATCCAAATCCAACAACACCAATTTATCTCGCAGAACCCGCCTCACGGCGCAGTGTCCCCAATACCCATCCAGCAACACTCGCTAGCGGGCCACGCGATGCCGATGCCGCCGCCACAGGTGCAGGTGTACCCGAGCGTGCAGGCCGCGACGGAGGCCGGGGCTGCGGCGAAGCGTGGGCCGACGCCCGCACAAGTGCAGGCTGTCGCGGCGTCCCCGATGAATGCAGGAGCAAAGACGCCGGTGCCGGTGGGTGGGGCTGCGGTTGCGGTTGCGGGTCAAGGAGCGCTGCAGGGACAAGGACAGGCACCAACGCAAGCACCGACGCAGGCGCAGGTGCAGGCGCACATCCAGGCGTACCAAGCGGCGCAGAGCGCGCATTTCATGCAGCAGGCACAGCTCCGCGCCGGGGGCAAGACGCCTGGGCCTGGTGGTGCGAAGCTCACGCCGCAGCAGCAGGCGCAGCTACAGCAGCATATCCTCCAGCAGCAGCAGGCGCAGGCGCAGGCGCAACAAGGGCTTCAGCAGGGGCAACCGCAAGGGCTTCAGCAGCAGGGACAGCAGGGGCAACCGAGTCAACAGCAGCAACTGCTCCACCAGCAGCAGTTGCTCTTGTACGCGCAACAGCAGCAGCAGGCGCACGCTGCGAACGTGATTATGCAGCAGCGGATCAACGCTGTGAAGGGCAAGGGCGCGGTGCGGGGGACGGGGACGCCGGCTGCTGGGGGTGGAGGTGTACAAGGAGGACAGGGAGGACAGGGCGTGCAACAAACTCCGTCGCCTGCCGTGAGCAACAAGCCGCTGCTTGCGCGGTCCCCGCTGCCCCCGACGTCGCAGCTGCCTGCTGGGTCTCCTGGAGGGCCCAGTCAAGCGCAGGGGCAAGCCGGACAGGGACCGGGAGGACAAGTGCAGGGACACCCACAGCATACGTTCACACCGACGTACAACCCCGCGCAGCTGCGGCCTTTGGTGCACCTGCCTGGTGGGGCGGGAACGGCGCCCGGGCCTGCGAGTGCTACGAATGCGGGTGGGGGCGGTGCGGAGGGGACACCGAGACAGGCGCCGGCGACACCGCAGGCGCAGACGCAGCGCCCGCAATCGTCACAGGCTGGCCAGCAGGTGCCACAGGTTCAGGGCGCGACCCAGCAGGCACAGACACAGGGGCAGCTGCACATGTACGCGCAGCAGATGTACGGGTACCAACCGCTGGGGATGGGGAACGTCGCGAACGTGCCGATGAACGCCCACGCGATGGGCGGCGCTATGAGCATGGGAGGGAACCCAGTGCCGCTGAACATGGGGGGGAATGTGGGGAACGTGCCGATGGGCATGGGCGGCGTGGGCATGGGGGGTGCGGCAAATGTGCCAATGAACATGAATGTAGGTGGCACGTATGGGCAATCGATGCAGGCGCAGGTCAATATGCAGAGGATGTATTGGCAGGCGCAGGCGCAGGCACAAGCGCAGGCGCAGGGGATGGCGAGGGGCGGGCAACATGCGAAGGCGGGGAATGCGAGGTAGCAGTTCGCACTGAACTGATGACCACGTTTGCGTGATCTTGGATGGAATTCGCGTGGAGGTAGGAGGCTTGGAGGGGGTTTCAAGCACCACGCCACAGCTGCGCTCCCGGTGGCACGCCGTGTCCATTCACAATTGGACTCTAGACTCGACACTCTCGGAGGAAGGAAGCACGCCACGCGACACCACGCATCGCAGACTACGAATCGAACCACTCGGACTGGGCACGATGCATTCATTGTACTTTTACGTATCTCCAAGTATCTGTTGCAATTGTCATACCTACTCCTCGAGCCTCAGACACCACACCTGCATGATGATATCCATACAACCCTCTTGTAATTACTCTGTGTAGAAGGAATTACCTCCTTCGTCGATCTACATATACCTTAAAAAACCTATTCGCCGTGTGGTATGTATTAACTCAACGGCACTTTAGTTTTTGTGGTCGCACCGGATCACGTGGAAACTTGAATTATTTCTCAATGGACGTCCAGCTGCGCGAGGTGCGTCTCCATCCCATCGTCAAAATCCCTGCTAAAAACAAGTCCCCAGCTCATCCCATTCCTCCGCGACAGAAACCCGCAGGTCCGCCAGATCGCCCTCTCCCATCTGCTCCCCCAGACGCCCCCGGGCTCGGCGCATAGGAACATCTTCTTTTCGGGGCTACAGGGTGGCGGGCTCAAGACAGCAGCAAAAGAGATAGATATCATTAGGGATCTAAAGCTGCTTTGTCGCGATCAACTGGTGTGTGTGCTTTCGCGGCTCACCAGTGCTGAATCTAATCGTCACAGAACATCGCCCATGATGCGTTCCGCGCGCTCGTCAACCTCTCCGACTCGCCGCTCCTCGTCGCGTCGCTCTCCGAGCCAGGCTTCCTCACCTTTATCGTGTCCTACATAATAGTGCGTCCGAACGAAGTCATTCAACTCAGTATCACTCCTAATCTAATCTAATGATCACACAGCACCCGCAATCCATACTCGCCGATCTCGCATCAATGCTGCTCTCCAACCTGACCGCAACCTCCGCTGCGTGCTCTATCGTGCTTTCTCTCAAAGTCTCCATCATCCCCATATCATCCTTTTCTACCGGCTTCTACGCAACCCAATCCCGCTGCGGGACCAGCGCCGCGCCCACACCGTACCCCGAGGGTAACCCGCACGACGTCCGCGCGCTCCCGTTATTGCTCGATGCGTTTGCTACGGGCGTCCAGGCCGATGCGGACCCCGGCAAGAAGCTCAGGAAGGGTGATCTGCACTTTTTGGCGAGCGTTTTCGCAAATCTGTCCGTGGTGCGTAATGGTGTTCTGTGTTTGCTGTGTTTTTGTGATGGGGAGCTAATTCATGTATGTCAATGCAGGCGCCCGCTGGCCGCAATTTCTTCCTCACCCCCCGCCCCGCGAATTTTTTGAAGCCGGAGGACGAAGACCTCGAGTATCCGCTCGCTAAAATTGTGCCCTTTACCGAGCACAAAGACACCATCCGCAGAGGCGGCGTGGCGTCCACCATCAAGTGCGTCTTTTTCGCCCAACGCTTCACTCCCTGAACGTCGACCGCTGACCTCCCACTCACGCCACCCAGAAACTGCGCCTTTCATGCCCCAGGCCACCGCGCCATACTCTCCCCGGACTCCGAGCGCATCGTCGTTTCTCCCTCAACCGTCGCTGCTCCCGGCATCGACGCGCTTCCCTACCTCCTCCTCCCACTCGCCGGGCCAGAGGAGTTCGAACTCGAGGTACGCTTTTTGCTCCTTCCCTCCTCCTTCCCTCCTCCTTCCCCCTCCCCCTTCATCTCCCCCGCCATCTCCATCTCTCCTTCTATCTTCATTCCCTCTTTAACTCACCTCCAACCCAGGACCAAGAAAAACTTCCCGAAGCCCTCCAATTCCTCCCGCCCACCAAAACGCGCGAGCCCGACGCTAAGCTGAGGCTCATGCACGTCGAGACCCTCCTACTCCTATGCCACACGCGCTGGGGGCGCGACTATTTGCGCGGGACGGGTGTGTATGAGATCGTGCGCGCTGCACATGAGTCTGAGAAGGTCGATAAGGTGCGTTTTCATGTCCTTGCGCGTCCTGAATGTTTCTGCGCTTCGTGTGTTTTGCGCAACGACTATACTAACCACATGTCATTGTGTGCTTTGCGTCGCAGATCTCCGAACACATCGAGCGCCTCGTGTCCTTGCTCAAGGGCGAGGAGCCGGCGCCCGCGGGCGCGGAGGCCAGGGCCCTTGAGGAGGCGGAGGCCGTGGCTGCGGAGGAGGTGACGATTGAGGACGCGTCGCTTGGGGCGCCTGCCGGTGGCGCGGCGGCTGAGGCTATCGCTATCGATGTGGATGAGAAGAAACAGGACAGTGAAGAGGACGATGATGAGGATAACCGGATCGAGGAGGTGTAGTGCCAAGCGGTGTAGTGTATGGATTCCTCTCGAGTGTGAACGTTGAGGCTTGAAGAACCGAGCCGAATTCGGTATATATCATCAATATCGTTGCGGGGTGATTTTATTTCTAGCGTTAGGACTTGGGATAACGCGCCCGTACACTGGGAACTCGGACTTGCAGATGCTCCAAGGTGGCCCGGGTTGCAGTGGTACAGACTATGGAAACCCCGAGCGGCAACGGGGGTGGCGTGCTTCAAAAATCCTATGGAGATCCCACCCTTGTGTGTGACTTCAAATAGTGTTAACCCACCGCGCGTTCCCTGGCCAACAAATTATCGCGCGGCGCAATGTTTTCCTCTAGCCGCTCCCGTCGTTCAAATTTCGTTCAAATTTCTGCCTCTCAGACTCTCAGCCTGAGTGCCTCACGAATCGGGACAAGTTTTGATTGATCCGATACACTATAGGATTCCACTGAGGTACGACGACGATGGCAACCACACTAACGTATTCCTTAATTACTGCGGATGAGTTGCAGCACTTTGCAATTCAGCTCCACTTCTCGGGTTGTATTCATCGTCGCCATCGCTCCTCCGTTGCGGCCCGCTGATCTTCGGGTCTCAACAGCGCAACCAGAGGCTTCTTGTGCTTCTATTTTGGAGTATTGGAGACGCGCTCGCAACAGGGGCGCTTTCTGTGCATTGTGGACGCAACCAACGCCGGTAAATCTGTCTCTGGGTGCCGCATGTGTTGGTTCTTCGCCTCTTGCTCGCGCTGTGCACCTGGGGTATATAATGGGTGCTCTAGGATCTCCTCTGGACCAACATTCATCTTCAACCTCGATCTGGAATCGAAGCACCTGTTTTTCTTTTTTTCCCTCGTATCTAAAGCCATAATCTCTGAAGCTTCAACACACCACATCCTTTCGACTTGACATCCCTCGCTAATCATTGGCAACACACGACCATGCTCTTCAAATACTCTGTTATCCCCCTCATCGCCTGCATGGCAGGCTCCGCCTTCGCTGCTCCAGCACACCTCAAGGTACTGCATCTTTTCTTGAAGCTGGTGTATCGCAATCTAATGTCATGCTCCGTAGGCTCATAGTAGCCCTAACAATACCATCGCCCACGCCAGCAACAGCGGGAATAACACTGGCTCAACCATTACTACCCTCTCCACCAATAGTACTACGCTCGTCGTATGTCTCAACATCCTATTGACTTCACCCACGTCCCCCGACTTACGACACATGATCACACAGAACGCCACAACGGCTTCGGCGGACGGGGGTTCTTCCGCTCTTCCATGCGTTACTGGGACCGCTGGGAATGGCACCGTTGTTGCTGATAGTAGTGGTGCCGTAAACACTAGCTCCACCAATACTACCCTCGTCGTACGTCCACCCATCCTATCTACTCCGCCCGCGTCCCCAGACTTACGACACATGATCACACAGAACGCCACAGCGACTTCGACGGACGGGGGTTCTTCCGCTCTTCCCTCCGTTACTGGGACCGCTGGGAATGGCACCGTTGTTGCTGACGGCACTGGTAACGCTGGAGCCGGTAGTTCAACCTCGCCTTGCCCTCCCATCACCGTAACTGTTACCGCAGTATGTGGTATATCGTGTTTTTCGCTGACGAAACGGCATCGTTGAGTTATTCTTCCGTACCATTCTAGACGCAGGCGGCCTCTACGCAGTCTTCTGCTCCAGGAGGGGTGAGTGCGGACTCCAGCGCTGGCGAGGTTAACCCAGCCGACCCGACTGCTGCGTCCACTGATCCCACTGCTGCGTCCCCTGTGCCCACTGACCCCGCCACAACTTCTGGGACCCCTGTCGGTAATCCCACTGACGGAGGGGCCGCCCCCTCTGCGAATCCTGCCCCGGAAGGCCAATCCACCAACGAGGGCGCAAAGAGAACCCAGATGCGCCGTGGGCCGTTCAAGGCTCGTCGGGTGTTTTCGAGGATAGTAATTTAAGTAAATATGTCGATAGACAATGGACCATGTCTACCCCCAGCATAGATTATAGACTACAAACGGACTACTGTCGAAGCCGCCGTGTACATTAGCCTAGAATCACCAACTGCATATCGTCCAATTTTACTTTCGAAAAGGGTCGGCGCGTGATGGCGGCATACATATCGTCGCTGGTCAATCGAAGTTATAAGCCTTGTTCATGTAAGTATGAGTGCATGTATGCGAGTCTCCGTTTTACAAAGGAATGCATCTCCGAAATAACAATATACTGTACAGAAGAAACTAGCGATGCCACAGCTCCTGAGAACATAACATTGACGTCAATGTATTCATGCAACCTCCACCATCGAGCCATGTGCACAACTATTGGCTTTTCTCATTATCCTCCGCGCTCTTCTTCTCGATGTCCGCCAGGAAGGTGATAAGTTCCTTAACAGAGGCAAAAAAAAACGATGTCAGCCGCGAGTAGCAGGTAATTCCTCCGGCGTCAGGCCAACGTACATTATTCGTCGGCTCGAACGAGAGACCCAGTCTCACCGCCTCCGCCGCGTCGTGTAACTTATTCAGTCCAAGCAGCGCCTTCGCCTTCCTAAAGTGCCCTTTGCTCCAATTTTTCCGGATCTGAATAACAGCCTCCGCATCCGCCAGCGCCGACACATAGTCCTGCGCCTCGAAGAATGCGGCAGAGCGGTTGGAGATGACAGTGGAGAGCTCCTCACGCATGAGCTGGTTCGCCTCCCACGGCGGTCGTGACACTGCGATCGAGGCAGCGGCAGTGTATCGGTTGATAGCGGCAGTGTGCAGCGAGGCTTTGAATAATGACTAGAGGTTGTGCGGTACGTCAATACGCTGGTTTTCAAGCGCAGATTATTAAAAGAGATAGAGAAAAGACGCACGTTTCCTTCGTCCTTGGTAGAGGTGACCATCTGGGTCAGCTTTTGCGAGACGACGTTCGCTGGTGGCGGACAGAGGAGACTTGGGTTCGCAGCCAGGAGTGACGAGAGACGGTTCAAGCCGACGTAATCGACATCGCAGGAGTCGCATTTTTCGCGCTTGTGTTTGGCGCAGTATACGTTGTGGGTGTCGTCAGAGAATGAAAAATCTACGGGCTTGAAGTCCTGGTCAATGAGCGCCTGAAGAATTGGGTCTGGTGCAGGCAGCTGAGGTGATTGTGGGGCCTCCTGGGCATGGGAATGAGAATGGGAGTGCTCCTCTCCTGGCGCATGTGAGTGTGAGTGCGACATGGTGAGCAGAGACAAGCTGGCGCTGGGATAATAGTTCTGTAGACGGGCGGGGTAAAATGTCGACTGGACGTGTGTGTGTGCCACGTCCAGTCAATGGGCTTGTTTGCATTGCCACGTTCTGCCAAACATGATGCCAACAGTATTGGATTCGCAACCGATGTCCGATGGGTATCGAGCGACGAGCCGGACTTGGGATGATAATTTTTCAACATATAAAACACTGCGTGGTCATTCGATTGCGAAATCGGGCGGTTGGAGTGTGCTGGTTCTGGAGGCCTGTGCTACGGATGGGTTTTTATACGGATGTTTAGTATTTGTGATATAACGATGACACTGAATGGACTAGAACAACCAGTTACCGCACTTGAATTTTGCACAAACACCACCTCGACCACAATGGCAGCGACACCGGCGTCTCTCGAGAGCTATTTCTACCTGTCCTCTAATCAGAACGGTAGTCCACGATCTATCACCTTGCCCCGCGAGACGTCAACAAACGAATTCTCGACGTTGCGAGTTCTCTGGCATTCATATGCGTCTCCGGCAGCAAACCGAACGGCGAGGCCTATGCGACTGCAATCGGCCTTTTTAAGAACTCAGCAGTTATTTATCTCGCAGAAAACGCCGGCGTCCCTGATACAACGCTGGAATACCTCAACAGAGTGCTGTTGGAATTGTCCACCTCCGGCCGCGACCAATCTGCTGAAACGATACCCGAAACCCATGAGCAGAAGGTGGGGAAGATGGTTCTCAAACATACATTTCCCTATTTTTTCCGCAGTTTGACTAAAAGAGATGCTACATGGGACGCTCGTGTTCAAGCTATTCGACGCGAACTCGCGAAGTCACCGACAGGCTGCAGCTCTTTGCCAACATTGAGCTCTTCCTGTCTATCATCTATGACGTGGCTTCCCGGTACCAAAAGAACTCCGGCGACACAGAACTACACCGGCTGTATCGCGCTGTTTCGTTGCTCGAGGGCTTCATTCGTCGAAGGGACTCGGACTCAAGTGTCCAGGTGACAGTGGCCTCTCTTCTCTTGAAGGCATCGATAGAAAAGTCGACCACCGTTGGTCAGGAGACCTCGATCAATTGGTCGACGACGACCTTGACCTTGACGTCGATGTCAATAATGTTTTACATACAGGCGGCCGACATATATTTTCAGTCCATCACCACATTTCTAACTTGAACTTGTTCTGCAGGGTTCTCCATGGCCCGTTTCATTTATCGAATCATCGCTGTTGTTATCCATGTCCGCCGGCTCCTGC
>JABCKJ010000461.1:0-15560 GCA_018850815.1 Asterophora lycoperdoides
TCTGGGCGCTTCTCAACACGGTTTTAACTGACAGAGTCGGGCTCCTCCCCAGCTCTATAGTTTCCCTAGTCTTGGCACAATAACACATTTTGTTGACACAAAATCGTGTTTTTCACGGGTGTACCAGTTCACACCATGTCAGCGGCATTCACGATGTCAACGAATGAAACCAGGTCGACTCAAAAATATCATTCCATTCTCCTTGGTACTTATGCTGACCAAGAATGAGAGGCAACAAAGACGTTAGCATGACTCCGCCATTCTTTGAAAGAAATGATTCATTACAGCATCTGACTCAATGGGCAAGGAGGCTGGGCTGCAGGAGTCGAACATCATTTTGCAAAATTTTGCTGGATTCCACTGGCCCCAGCGTCACATTCGAGCAGGCGGTGGTCAGGCGGTGGTAAGTACATACAGAGAGGCGCTAGATCTAATCTAATCGGCTTGACTTGAACTGTGCGAAAGTGCTTAGGTGGTGGCAGTGCAGGTCGCTTCATTCAACGTTAAACTCCAGATCTGTAGAGCTCACGACATTCACGATCAGCCACGAACCTGCATGTACCATCTCCTCCACCTCCACACATCTGTATATTGCGAATCAAACTCAACTATATAACTTTATCTATTCGCCTCAAGTTTTCATCCGTTGGGACATGAACGCAAGGTTACTGTACAGTCTTTGCATCATTTACTTCGTTGCGGACCCAGTTGCTGCGTATGAACCTGAACCGAGGTGCGTTGCTGCTCCATCCTGGAATAGAAGAGTATTGACCCACGTTTTATATTTTTAGGTGGGGCCAGGCAGTCGTGTCAATCAACGACGCGCTCTTCGTCTACGGAGGCAAAACCGACCCTTTCAACTCGTACAGCTACACTGCAGCACCTAACTGTAATGACATCTTATACCTCCCTCTATCCGCATCATTCGACGCCTCTTTTCCCCCATGGCAACTGCTCAGTGATTCCTCAACCCAGGGCCCGTCTCTCTCATGGCATACCCTCTCGGCTTTCAATACATCTCATATACTTCTTTTCGGTGGCCAGCCAGGCCCCAACTCGCCAACTGTACTTGTTGGCGTCGCAGACTCCGCACAGCTGCTAAATGTACACAACAGGCTTCACCCAACCTGGATCTTTGAGCCCGAATCCTGGGCGAGTGAACCGATACGACGCGTCCATCATTCCGCGACAACCTCGTTGTCTGGCTCTATTTTTTTAATCGGGGGAGAGAGGGCAGACGGCTCCGGGATCGCATTCTCGGAGCACTACATCTTCAATCCCAACGTACAGGCGTTTACATCACTCCCAGCGGTAAACGGACCGCCGGATATTACTGGACACGCGTCTGTAATGCTCCCCGACCATCGTTTGCTTGTTTTCGGGGGATTCAGTCTGGCTGCACAGTCATTGCTTTCATTTTCCACGATCTGGGGTCTTGACACGACTCAATCGACCCCATCTTGGTCGTTAATCGAAATCAATAACTCCTCGCTACCCTCTCCACGTCGAGCCTTTGCATCGACTACACTATCAGGAGGAAAAGTGCTGATTCACGGGGGTAGTGATGCCACTCTGCAGAACGACTTAGCCGATGGATGGATACTTGACACATCGCAGGACCCCATGGTGTGGACCACAGTTGACGCACTGTCGCAGCTTGGTGCTCGACGCGACCATTTTGCCGTATCATATGGAAATCAGGTTCTCTTTGGATTCGGTGCGTATATATTACAAGCCCTTGCGTTTGTAAATTCAACATCAATAATGAATCTCGAAGGTTACGGCAACGGCAAGGCCGCATCTGCGTCATTGCAGATATTTGATACTGCGCAAAACGGCTTTACAACAGGTTTTGCACCACTTCCACCCTTGTCCACCCCACCGCAGACGCTTCCCAATCCACCTCAGACCTCCCAACGCCCGGCACCTACGTCGACACCCACAGGCCCTTCCTCTCGCACCTCCACCAGAGTCCATCCAACCACTACCACGAGCACCAAACCTGGAGATCCAAGTAATGGAGGCGATGGTACCCCACAGCACGACAACAAAGGCGATAAAACAGCTGCAGTTGCTGTCGGGACGGCCTTGGGCGTCTTCGCGCTACTAGTTATCGCTCTAGCGGGCGCCTATTATGTGAGACGACATAGAGGCAAGGTCGATGCGAGACGCTTTACTGCAATCCAAGGAAGCGACAACGACGACGATGCTGACAGTTCCCACTTCGCCGGAAGGGTTACGACTGGTTACCCTCAGGACAGGCAGACCTTCAGGAATTTCGGAGCTTTGAGGCTCACAGGTGGCATCGCTGATGTTGTGGCAGCTGTGACTGGATGCAGGAGCGCGAGGCATGCTCCTGAGAGGAGGGATATGCTGGCTGATGAGGACACTAGGGACTTTAGCCCTTGGTACGACGCGAGGCGGCAAGACGGCACTGGAGGTAGCTCGTGGTCTCTGATGAGCATCATCGGCCCTCGAAGGAAGAGCCGTGAGCCCAGTATCGCCGGTAGCACTGGTGGTGCGTCATGGACAGAGAAGGGTGATCCCTTCTCAGATGCCGCGGCCCTAATGAGAGATGAGGAATATGGTTATGCCGGAACTTCAAGGCCGCAAGGGAGGAGGCAAGTGAGTTATGCGAGCGCCAGGAGCTACCACGACCCATTTGCGGACCCTATTGAGGAAGAGGAACCGGTAACTGTTAAGCAGCACGCTGACGACGACATAGGCGAGGCGTCAACGCAGCCTTATTTGCACCCTCTCACTCAGCAACTCCCGGCTATTCGGACTATTCTCCCTGTGTCGCAAGGTGGTCATGCACTCAGCCCATTGATGGAACGCGATTCCCAGACAACGCTTTCCCTCCGCGATGCTCCTAACTCAGTCTCATCGCACACCACCTCTCACAACAGCCCATTTGACACTGCTTCCTCCAACGTCACGTCGCACACGTCCCTCGAACCTCCCAAATCGCCCGTCCTGTTTACATCGTCCATCATCGGAGCCACTCCTACCAATAGGCCGATGAAGAGGAGCGATTCGTGGTGGTCTCGTTTTGCACGCACGAGTTTCCTCGACCGGCGATCCAGTGACGCGTCGAACAGAGGGATCCCCAAGATCAGGGACCCGAATCCTCCGCCGCGATTAATTCCCATTGAGGAGAGCGTGCATTCAATCTCTCCCGACCGCCAGTCGCCGAAATCAATCCAGAACATGTCGTCTGGTATCTCGCAGAATGCGTCAAGATTACAGGGCGGTCACAACAAATCCCTCTCTTCTATGAAGACAGCGGATACGGCGACAATTGAGCGGATAGCTGGGACGATGGATGTTGTCCAATTGGGGAGATCAGGCAGTCGGCGCACAGTTAGTACGGGCACTACTGCCAGTATGAGCATCGACACGCATGCGCGGCCCAACTCCTGGATTCATGACGACTATGGCGCCAGCGAGGCGAACTTTGCGTCGCCGATCGAGATGACTGACGCTGAAGCGTTCTCTCGTCAATCTGATCTTTACCATCCGTCAATACCCACGCACTCGTTCATCTCCTCAGTTTCATCACCTATTGCATCGTCAGCGACATCTCCGTCGAAACCCAGCATAGCACCACCTTCATCCTCGGGTGCCGTCGCCGCACGCATCCAAGGACTCGAGCGACAGCAGTCCCGTGATCAGGACACTCCACCGCCGCTCAACACAAGACAGCACGAGGAGCGGACATCGAAAAAATGGACCCACAATGTCAACTATGGAATGATACCGCGCGCGAGCCTCTATGTCGCAAATCCCGATCATAAAACATCATCTTCTGGCGACTCATGACAAAATTTCATGAACATTCTCCCGCTATCCTCACGCCTACCACGTCCTTCTTCCATACTTACCTTTTCCGACTCACGCTTTCGAAATATCCATTACTGATCAGTTTCGAGCTCATGACATCGTGGCATTTGATCCCTCTCGTATCGGATGATCCTGCTTTCGTGCGTCGTTCTGTTTTTCTTTACCCAAATCGTTGTATGTCCGATCCATTTATGTATCTTTCATACTTACCGTGTATCTTACTATCGACCCACGGGCCACTTACCTCTCGCCCTGAATCCTTACTGTGAGGCCTGAAGCCTGCGACTGACCGCGGGCAGATTTCCTGGCCGCCGTCTGACGAGTCCGCATGTTTGTCCCACAACGAACTAGCATATGTGCACAAAGCACCCGTGATACGCACAAGAACTACAGCGTATGTCCAGCTGCCTCCGAGTCATGTTAACCTTGTGTGGCTTGATTCTCAGCCGACACTGATCGCGGGGGTCTCTGCTCATGCCGTCATTAAATAATAACATGAGAGGTCACCAGGAACTGACGATTTCAGGGAAGGCTGTTGATGCAGGTGGGGATCGTCACTTGATCACTAGTGTAACCGATGAGTGATCCACCTGAGTGAGACGTCGACCTTGAAGCTCGTCAATGCTGCGCTACGAGCCGGAAGGTGGGGTTGAAGTAGCATTGGTATGATGCATGCGAGTCCTGGGATCTACCAACCACTATAGCTAGTAGAAGAAATGAGACCGAGGGATCAGGCATCATAATAGCTGGCCGAGCCACCGGGCATGCTGGTTAATTAACTGGGGCCAAAGGGTCTCCCGTTATAGTCGGATGGAAATAATGGCCCGAGAGAATGGACGTTTCGCCATGGCTGACTCTAGTAGGGTACAGACATTGACAACGGATAGTAGGCTTGATCATCGCTTAGTTTCAAGCCTGCCACACAAGCCACACACAAGGATCTATGTATCAGAGCCCACAATTACACGCAATACACAGCAGATGCTGCGGACTTTGTTGGAAGAAATTGAAGTTCTTCCAAGAAGGCTCAGGAAAAGGTCCACATAATTTTCTTTGGCAGTGTCGTACTACGTGCTGCGGATGACCCAGAATGAGTCAATCTACGCTAACACGTTGTCGAAGAAGACAACACCAGCCTCCACAGGGTGCGACGATGTTGATCGTCGGTAAATAGCCCAAGCACGATTACCTGTCTTGAATTGTTCGAATTCACCATGTCTAGAAAGCGGCAACGGGGGATCGCGGGCACATATTCCATCCAGAAATTGGTGGAGAAACGATGGAATCATATACATGGACTCAACTATACCTTTGTCTAGGTACAATGAGAAGGAGAACATTCTGATCACCCGCCTGTGATATCATTGCAGTCGCTCTCGATGTACCTTGTCCCTTGACCTCGCAAGTCGGGTTAGCACCAGTGACATGCCGTGCCGTTGAGACAGCGGCTCTAAGAAGACAGGTATCGAAGTAAAAGGTGTCTGGGGGTTCAGTTGGAACAAAAAAAGGAAACGCACGTTGTGTAGACGCCCGATAGCCTAGAGAATTCAGGTGGGCCTCGCGCATTGCTTCGCCTGACTTGCCTTTAAAGCTGACGGGAACGGCAGATTGGTGTTGTTTCAACTGTGCATTGGATATTACAATTGTACCCGATTGGGACTATAAACGATTCGCGAACAGATATTCACAGCCATGACGATGATTAAGCGGAGATTATGCTCTAAGCTGCCTCAATCTCGTCGATGAGTTTCTTGGAGTCTTCATCGCCAACTTTCCTGAGGATCTAAGACAGAACAGTTACGATCAAAACGCCATCAACGACGACGATCTTCAACGCACCTCCAGGAGTTTATCAACGTATTCCTGGTACGCTGTCTCCTTGGACGTGCCCTTGACCTCAGTCCACGCATCCCTGAAGGGTAATCGGTGTTGGGTCAGATAAGATGAATGATCGGGTACTGACCACTTCGCTTTGCCCGTGAAGTCGAGCAACCCGGGGCGGGTTGTGTTGTTGTCACCGATCTTGGCTGGGGTTGGTATGATAATAAGTCCACCGTCGTCATAGAAGATATATGATCTGCCAACCTTGCTTGAAGTACTTGTAGAACTAGAGGGCAAATGGCTAGCTAGATAAGATCGTTCAGGGTGTTAAGCAGATCTAATGGGCGTACGTGGAGCTGATCTTCCTGGGTGGGCTTAATCGCGCCGTCCTTGGGGAGGGCTCCGATGATCTCAACGGCTTTCTCGAACTTTTTCTCGGACATGGTGAAAGTAGCGGTGAATCAAGAGATCAGTTTGTCATCGTTGGTATCGATTGCTCCCGCTCTGCCCAATTAGGTATGTAGCCTTGTTGGAGGCAAGGGCCCAAATCAGGATTCATTTCCTCGTTCGTACTTGCAGTGGACAGTCATGCAGTGCTTGGAGAGCACCAGCTTCGCGGGCGACGCTTAAGCTTCCGAAATGGGGGCATAACTATTCATCGTCAACACTGAATAATGAATTTGAGCGGGAGCAAGGTTCCGATGAACCTTGGCTGTGCATCAACCATACGCAATACGATTCTCGGCTGGATTGGTCTCAAGGAACGAGTATTCACAATACAAGCACAATAGCACACGTCTTCTCTATACTTTCAATAAAGCAACCTTGCAGGGCGAGAGACAATGGATGGCCATTGTGGGTCGCAGACGGCTGAGTGATCGTACCCACGTGGATAGGTGGTAATTGACCGGAATGTTTACAGTTCTGCTTGACCCTTCACTTCAACAAGCTGTGCTCAGTGGCTTTAAGCCTGCGCACCGTTCCCAAAGCCTGTTATACCGATGTCTCCTTCTGCTGCCCCTCCGTCGCCCCAGGAAATTCACCGCAAGCTTTCCGTTCACTCTGTCGCCAGAGGTCCCAAGGTTAGTCTTGTCACGATCAGTTGACACGCATCGCAGACGCTGACACTTTTTTGACCTTGAATAGCCTTCGAATGTCTCCGCGTACGCAGAGGCGGCAGTCTCTGGGACAGAGTCAGACTCGGACTCCATCCTGTCACCCAACCTCATGAGCTCACCAGGTCAAGGCCTGAGTGGCAGTTTGCACGCTGGCTCGTCCATGCAACCTCCGCTGTCATCCATCGCAGAGCGGAGGTCCGGAAGTGGCGAGGACTCTGATGAAGAAGAGGAGGAAGAGGGTGGTTGGAAGTCTGCCGATGTCAGGGGGCGACCTCGCGACTCGGTGGATGAAAGTGTGATTAAATCTGGGTATCTGTGGAAGAAGGGTGAACGGCGAAAAGTACCATTAACGTTTACATTATATGAATGTGTGCTAACGTTGCTTCTATAGACGTGGAAGAAACGCTGGTTCGTCCTACGGCCAGCGCATCTCGCCTACTACAAGAACTCTGCAGAATATCAACTCCTTCGACTCCTCGAACTCTCCGACGTCCACTCCTGCACAAAAGTCACCCTGAAAAGACACGAGAATACCTTCGGTCTCGTCTCCCCAGTGCGGACTTTCTACCTGCAAGCCAAAACACCAACCGAGGTCCAGGAATGGGTCCGTGCGATCGAAGAAGCCAGACAGGCCCTGACGGCTACCTCCACGCAGACATCTGCCGCAAGCCCCATTCCTATCCCAACCCCTACTCGGCGATCTACCTCACATCTTCCTCCACCGAACACCCCATCTCCTCCCTCGCACGGTGCTCGATATACTGTCACGTCGTCAGATTCAGAGGATGCTTCGCCCAGTGGTCACCGCGTGATTCGCACACCTTCTGACCGACACATTGATATTGTTATTCCCTCTTCTCCTACGAGACCTCAGGCATCTGTCTCGAAGGACTCTAACAAAGTCATCCTCTCTGGTTATCTCATGAAGTGCGGCTCCAAGCGCCGCAACTGGAGGAAGCGTTGGTTCGTTCTGACTGGGGAAAAGCTGGTATATTCAGGAAGCCATATGGTACATTTACCCGTATAGGTGTTGACGAGCTTTAGTGCTAATGGCTAATCGATTGTCGTAACAGGATACTAAACCACACCGACAATTCTCGTTCTCACAAATTCTGGATGCACTGGAATACGATCTTCCAACAAACCGCCAAAATCCCGGCAGCCTGACTTCTCCGATGTCATCCTTACCCGCCTCCGTCTCCCCTTCTGCGACCTCAGAAGCAGACGATCCACACCAAGGCAGCCACACGTTCAAAATTGTCACTACAAAGCGCGCGCTGTTGCTCTGCGCCCCCACGGAAGAAGACGAGATCAAGTGGCTTGGTGCTGTACGTGCACTAATTGCCCGGCGATCTGGAGTACCTGGAGAGCCGACGTCGCACGTTATAGCTTCTTCCCATTGTCCTGATGGGCAATCCTCCGTCGCTCAAGCCTGACTTGAAGGCAAAGTCCGTGGTCTTAGCGTTAATGGAACCATTCCTGAGCAGGAGCATCCCTAAATCCGGATCCAAAACATGTACCTAATTCCCTCTTTCTTTCTCGTCTCATTTTCTACTAGCATTTTCGCGTATGGCTGCGTTACAGTTTTTGGTTGTCCCCTCCCCTCGTTATCGCTATCATGATTGGGCCCTCGCTGTAGTATCACCTTCCTTAACCAATTTCATCACACACTGGACTTGCAGAAAGCTTGTTGTATTAAATTCCCGTTTGGGGCAGCTTGACGTGAACAGCGATTACTATCGTGATATTATTATATTGTTCTATTCTCGCTCCACGGACGTGCAGGAAATCGTTTGTCGTCCTGACACTGAAAACGACGGAGAAAAAGTGAAGAGAGAGAATGGCGCGACTAGGACCCGGAGATTGTAACATGACTTTCAGGAAGCAATCAGGACAACGCGGTGGTTGATTTGTGGCGCAGGCGCGTGTGGAGAAGTGTGGAGAGCAGCCGCGCGGAGTTGCCGAGTTGGAAGAGCACGCAAACTGCCATTTTGCCACGAGGCCGAAGGCTGTGAAGCTCTGTGAGATCCGATTTCCGGGCAAATCCTTTAGGGCTGTCAGGACCCCGGAACACCCCTCCGCTTTTTTGAATACACGATCAATTTATTCTCACCCTGTCTGTTGCAACCTGGGGAACCTTGTACAGCACGGATTCTGTACTTATACCATCCATGGATCTTCATTTTCTGCACCAGGCCACCCCACCCGCCACGATCTAACTCTCTTCTATTCTCTCTCCCACCAGCTCTGACCTCCTCGCTTTAACTCTTGAGGTGTAAACTCCTAATCTCCCCATGCCACCAACGAAGTCTTCTTTATCATCCAAACGCGGTGTGCCCAAGGCCAAGGGTGCCGTTCGGGCAAAATCAGGCTGCTATACTTGCAGGATTCGCAGGAAGGTTTGCCCAGATCCATCTCTGTGCGTCAGCCCGCCATCTCACACCTTCGCGTGCCCTTCAACAGAAGTGCGACGAACAGGTGGACGCCCAGGACCGATGCACCACTTGCGTCCGTCTCAAAATTCAGTGCCTTGGATTCGGCGCAAAGCGTCCAGAGTGGCTGAAAGTGAGTCCGTAATAACCTTTGAACCCTCGCAGTCGATTGACCCTCTGCGCCACACTAGGACTCCAAAGAGGCCCGCGAGAAGATAAAAGACTTCCTTGCCAAGCAAGGAATGATCAAGGGTCACTCCGGCAGCACACGCAGCTATGAGGGCGACCAGGTGCTGCATCTTGTCCCCGACGGGTACAGCGATGCCGGCACGCCGCCCACACCCGCCCTCTCCCTCTCAAGCGACCTTGCCGACCACCAATACCATAATCTTTCGTCCATGCGCGACGATCACGAACCGACATGGGACGCCCTTGTTGGCTATGGGCAGGCATCAAGTTGGTTGCCCTCGCCCTTCTCAGAGGCCATTGCTTACTACCGATTCTAGGCCGCGTCCAACCCGGCAGTTTCAGAGATGATTCACCCGTATCCTCACGATCTTATTACGACCCGCAGTACCAGATATCTCATGTCGATACTCATACTCATTTATGTAAGACCCTGTATTAAATCATGTATCAATGCAACACTGAACCTATGTCCTTACTCGCAGCACCTGCGATTGCGAGTTCTTTCTCCCGTCTCAGTAATTTCCATCTATCTGATGAGTTCTGCTTCGAAAGCCTTCCACCGGCCTCATCTTTCTCTTTCTTTCGAAACCCCTCCCCGTGTGGCACGGCTGATGATTTCGTCGACGCAATGGTGGAGCATTACAACGAGACCGTTGTCAGCATTCAGTACCTCCTCGCAGGCAATGATGTCCGCGAGTTCATTCGTGACACCGTAACATCCCATAGACGTTCAAGACATGCTGCTACTCTCCTCGCATCGGTCCATTATCAACGTTTTCTGAACCCCACTGTGGTCGCCTTTGATACGCAGGAAACCCAGGCGCGAATGAGTGAGCTGTGGTCCCTCCTGGAGGCGCAGGGCCTTGCTTCAGGAGATGCCATGGCCGCACTTTACGTGGTTTCTTCGTATCTGTTTGATGGGGGTACCGGACAGTGGGAGAAATGGATCCATGTTTCCCATCCATACGTTCAACAGCTATTCGCCAAATTCAAAGGCCATACAGAAACACTCATCAACTGCAGTCCAAAGGACGCCTTTATCATCAAGACATCGTTATGGTTCGACGTCCTTGCGTCTGTTACCACCCAAACAAAACCTCGCTACCTCGACGAAATACGTGCATTGTTTGCACCCGACCGCTCCAGAATCTTCGAATACTCTTCCAGTGACCAGACGTCAATGATGTCTCCCATGGGCTGCAGAAACGATGTTCTTTGGGCCCTGGCCGAGACATCAAATCTCTCTGTCTGGAAGAAGGAGCAGCTGGACAAAGGCTCCCTCAGCATGCCCACCCTGATCAAGTATGGAATGCCCATCGACGATGTCCTTGCTCCTCCATCTGTAGAGCCTTGCGCATCTGCGGATATCCACGGTTGTCGCACCTTGGCCTCAGAACTCTTCCGCTCCTCTGCTCGCATCTACCTACAAGCCGTTCTATCAGGCGATTATCCGCACGTTCCCGAAATTGTGGCAAGCGTCGAGGACACGATCGACTGCATGACGCGTCTCTTCCGTCCCGCCGAACCCGTCATGAATGGCCAGATCATGACACGTTCTGTCGTGCGGAACACCGTGTTCAGCTTCTTCATCTGTGGTGCATTCGCAGAGAAGGAAGAGCACCGCAACGTTATTAGGACCCTCTTAACGCAGGAGGACGTTGGTACAGGCAACTGTGGCTCCATCCACAAGTCGTTGGAGCGGTTGTGGGAGGATAGAAACCAGGCTCGGGGACACAGCCCCGTGCAGGCTGTGGACTGGCGTAGCCTTCTGTTACAGAACAAGCTGCTTCTCGTCTGAATTTCTCCAGACATTCACCGGTGGCCTCGACAGGCTCCCACCGGCGATTTCTTCTCATATACCACGTTTTCTGCTATCTTGTGAGGCTGATTATATACTTGTGTTATTATGTACCCTACGCCCGAACGTCTTGCCAAACTCGATCCAGCTATATCGGAGGCTTATAAAGCCTCAGGGAGACGGCAACGCCAGTCGCAATGCATGTGGCCGCCTTTGAGGCCATCGAGGCACAAGAAGCAGACCAGGGATCAGGATATGATGTGGGGAGGCACACGGAATGCGATACGAAAATGTCGCTGGTTAGGTAAGAACGTTAACGAGATCTTGACAGTGACTCTAGAGTGCCAGTAAATACATAAAAATAATGGGTGGATTCATAGAAAAACGAGGGAAACGGCTGGAGCGTGTGGATGATGGGACGGAGTCAATGGAAGACCGTGGTCGCTTGCAATGAGAGTCCGATGAGGATGGGAAGTTAAGCGACCCTGCCACTACAGATTTGTTCTAGGAATATGCCGATCACCCTTCCGGAGTTAGCATGTCAGGGAACTGACTATACCTCCACCGGCTCTCAAACAATTCATACATAGCCATGTCGTGCTTTCTTTCTCTCCCTATAGCCCTCTGGCCTCCTTGGTAACCGTCTTACTTTAAATCTCCACTCTGCTGTCCATTTTGATCCTTTCCCCGCATTGGTATCTCGTCCATATCCTCCAAATTCTGTGACCCTTTTAAAAAGTTTGTCTATCGCGCTGTTGAGAGTTGCCGATGGCCTACAGAAGCCAAGACGCCTCGCCTTGTGGAAGCCTATCTCCCTCTACCACATCTTCGAACGTGTCTCCTGTATCATTCAGCGCATCGTTAGCCCCCATGGTTCCGACTCCCCATGATGGCGACTCCCCACCCCACAGCGTTAGTGGGACACCTAATCGTCATCCAATAGACTTGCCTCGAATGCCCACCGCCAGTAAAGGTGGCTGCTGGTCAGTTTTCGCGTTCAGTTCATTTTGCGCTGTTAACTTGCAATCCTAGGACGTGTCGTCTGCGGCGAAAGGTACGATTTGATTTTTCAGGCGGTCGGATATTGTCTAACATTTGTTCAGAAATGCGACGAGCAACGAGAAGGTGACTCTTGCAAGACGTGCAAGCGCTTGACTATCCACTGTCTTGGTTGGGGTCCCAAACGTCCTGAATGGATGCGAGTGCGTCGGTTCTGTCTGGCAGCTTGGAGGACGCCAAACGATATTAATTCCTTCATGACAGGACAAGCAGGCTGTGGAGGCGTATAAATCCGACATAAAAGCTCAGCTTACCCGTGCAGGACTCATCCGCGGACAGCCTCGCACACCACTAAGCCACCAAGCTCCCCCTCCGATGTTACTGACGCAAATACATTCCCAAACGTACCATCGCGTATCTGCCCCCGATATCACGTCGTCATCACCATTGCATTTCGATCATCCTGAGTACGGTTATCGCTACATGAGCACACCTCAGGAACAGCATCGCCATCTACCAGTGGATCACAGCCTAATGCCCGGTATGCCCGGTATTCTGCCTTGTTGCCCCGGCCCGTGAGCGATGACTAACTACGAGCCACATTGTGTAGGGGCGTCAAACTCGGCTTTCCATTCAACGGAACCGCTGTACACAGACGCCAGTTTGAACGCGCTGGATCTACACACGACGTTTTTCCCATACCCCCAGACTCCAATATCGCAGCCGTCATCCCTTGGCATAGATGTCAGCCCTGATTTCTCTCAACCAGGGGAACAGAGTAGCTTTGACTTTGATATCCAACCACCATCACCAGCAGCACCAATATCTTTTGTTACTGAGCCCAACAGTGGGCAAGGACAAGGAGATTGTGTCTTGTATTACTTCAACAGCGTTCGTAAGATTCAGATGATGTTCGCAGGAAACACCTTCACCAACGCCACATATTCCGTATGCCATCTCCGTCGATCACAACGTGACACACATCACTGACCTCAGTCGCACAGATGATCTTACAGGAGCCTCAGGGAGCGGTAACAAACGCTGTGTGCGCATTAGCTAGTCTTCATTATGCACGAAGCCGTGTTGCCCAGGGGTTGGACGCGCCTGACCCAAACCCAGAACATTCAAATGCTAGGTATTTTCAAGAGGAGGCCTACTTTCAGATGGAGAGTGCGAAGCAACTTCGTGGCAGCTACACCGAGAGCGAGGCCATTGCTGCCCTCCATCTCGTGTGCTACTCCCAGCTGTCCGGTGGAGCAACTGGCTGGCAGCAGGCCTTCGCTGTCATGTGCGAATGGCTCACACAGACAGGCCTCGTTCCCGACGAGAACGCAGCCAGCACTCTGATTGCCATGTCGACGACAGGTCAGTTGCTGGTCAAGGCTACGCTGGTGAGTCTGCACCTGCGAGTTAGTTGTTCCACAGAGAGCTAACATCACATCTCCAGTGGCTCGATACATTCGCGAGTTTCATGCTGTCCAGAGCTCCGAAGTACCTCCGGCTACTCAAATCTCTAGGCGAGAGAGGAGGAAGCTGGCCAGCAGTGGGAGACACAGATGGACTCTATACTCTGCGGATGGATCTGTTGACGGGATGCCCTGACGAGGCGATCCTTGCCCTAGCAGAGATCGCAAATCTCGGACACTGGAAAGCCACCGAGCAGCAAAAAGGAACCCTTAGTGTCAGGGAACTGGTTCGGCGAGGGGACGACATCGAGCTACGGCTGCGACAACACCACACTAACGGCACAAGCCTGAGCAATGTCGACCAGGCCCCGCTTCATCCGAATCTCCAGACTTCGGCCACAGAGCCCAGACCAGCAACGTTCCCAGGTGAAGAGGCGCGACGCCTCGCCGGAAAGATTTTCTGCGAGGCCACCGTTCTGTCCCTGCATATCGTTCTGAACAACGCTAACCCAGGTACGTACCTTTCGATCCACGCCATCATAAAAACGCCTAACCTGCCATGTACCACAGGCGTTTCAGAGATCGGGGCATCCGTGGACTCCATCGTCCACTTACTTCGTCAGATGCCGTCGTCCGGCATCGACCGTGCGTTGGTATTTCCTGTTTGTTTGGCTGGCAGCATGGCAGCCGTTTCCGGTCACCGGGATTACTGCAAAGGGAGGCTACAACACCTTGACAACAGCATAGGCAATCTGATGCAAACGCGGCTCGTGATGGAGGCCGTTTGGCATAAACGTGATGTGAACGGCGGGCCCGTTGATTTCCGGGAGACGATAAAGGAGAGAGGGTTGAATTTGTTGTTGATCTGAACGGATTGGATGGATGATAGCTTGCTACGCAAGCGATAGATACCTACAGGCGGAAAGTGTCAAAGCTATTATTATACCCCCGTAAAATATTTAAAGTAATACTCACATAGGTCCAAGTCTGCATCGCACTGCTATCATCATTAACCTTGTATTCGAGTTCAATGGACTCACCAGTAGAGCATCCTTGAAGATCTTTCCATCCACCAGTGAGAGAACAGTGAGAGAACACCGGAGGCGAGTGTGAGGCAAGCAAGATATGTCCACCGTGTTGAGCATTTATTGGGCGCTCAAGTCTCGGGAGGCAAAAATATTTTGGGCATGAAAACTTCGCTTAAATACTCACCGTTACATGTTCCCTAGAACACCCTTAGAACACGTAGGGGAAGGCTTCGCACGCCAGCACGATTGTCCAATTGAACGAGTGCGTTGAGACGCCTGTATATCCCGTTAAAACCAGTCCTGTTGTCCCTGGCCGACGGGACGATTGAGATAAATCGCCACAGGCGTGAAGAGACGTCATGTCATCGAAGAAAAGACCAACAATAACGACACAAGAACAGCCTGGAAGTGGTCACGATTCAAACGAGAGAGTGAATGAAGTGGAATTTGAAGTTTTTACCGGTGCTGCGGCCAGGGTGGTGCCGGGAAATAAGTTGCCGACCCGTTGATGGGAAAGAGTCAGGGGGTGACTGGTGAGTCGTGGTCAAAAAAAAAGTTGTATTTGGAAATAGAAAATGGACGTTTCCATTTCATTCAATCGCGAAGTGGCGAACTCAAGGCAGATTTCAAAAAAAAAGAGCCGCGACGTGAAGACAACCCCGACGTTCTGAAGTTTCTTCAGGGAAAAAAATATCGCCTGGCGTCATCATCACGCGACCGGCACGTCGGGCATGCCACATGGCATTGTGTAGCGAAACTGTTACCATCACACCGTTACATCTTATCTTTTATCTTATCCCATTTACCATGCGCTCCTTGAGCAACCACACTCCTTTATCTCGCCTAACCCACTTTCCTTATATATCCCAGGCCCTCTCGAAAACCTATATAAACCGTACCTACTCGTATGTAGAAGCCCAGAATCT
>JABCKJ010000462.1:0-15548 GCA_018850815.1 Asterophora lycoperdoides
GCCACACAGCTGCTCCTGGTATTCTTCATCTACTGGTTGCCTGCTGGGACTCTGCTATGTCCTCCGACCCTCAGCCCAGTGGGCTCAACGAAATCGCAGGCCCTTCTTCTGCCCTGTCTGAACTAACTTCACGCCAGGCTGTAGATGCCCACAATGTATATACCACATCCCAACACACCTCGCCAAAGGTGGCTTCGCGCTCGCCCAGGCTGGATTCGCGCCAACTCTCGAGGCCGATGCCTCGACGGGCCTCCACCGTGTCTCGCGTTGACGTCGCGTTTTTTGACCCAGAAGGTGTCAAACACCTGAACAGAAGACTCACTCGCATGTCCACTGCGAACGATATTTCACGGCCAGAATCCACCACCTCTGAGGGGACGCTGACGACGGACGGGCCATTCAACTTTGAGAAGACGCTCAAGGGATTGATCAAGAAGTGCGTCGTTTGCCATTAACGCTCCTTGCGACTGATCATCATTTTTGCAGGCGAGATGAGGCCCACATCCTGTCGCGCGAATTGGGCGTGGTTTTCGAGGACCTCCGTGTGCAGGGACTGGGCTCGTCCGCCGCGTATCAACCGACCCTTGGGTCCATTCTGAACCCCATGTCCATCGTCCAATCGATTAAAACAATGCGCAACCCGTCTTTGCGCGACATCCTTACTGGCTTTGAGGGTGTTGTCCGGCCTGGAGAGATGCTTCGTAAGTTTTGATCACTCTCTATGTAACCTGCCCTTACACGTCTCCCGTACAGTCGTCTTGGGCCGTCCAGGTTCTGGTTGCACGACCCTTCTCAAGACTCTGGCGAACCACCGTGACGAATACTACTCTGTACAGGGCGAGGTGCATTACGACTCGCTCTCACATCAGGAGATCGCCAAGCACTACCGCGGCGACGTCCAGTACTGTCCCGAGGATGATGTCCACTTCCCCACTCTCACCGTCAAGCAAACCCTCGATTTTGCAGCGAAGACCCGCATCCCTCATGCCCGCATCGACCCGTCCAAATCTCAGTACGTCAACATGGTGACCGAGATTTTATCGACGATCTTTGGTTTAAAGCATGTACAAAGTACGCCCGTCGGAGATAACACAATTAGAGGTGTTTCTGGGGGTGACAAGAAGTCGTGTCCACTGCTGGGATAAGTAAGTCCACGACAACATTCTTTGGGTCGTTGTGACTGACACTGCATCTTTTAGCTCTACACATGGTCTGGACTCCTCTACAGCGCTTGAGTATGCTTTCTTCTGCGCATCACATTGCGCGTGTACTTACTGAACCCTTATAGGTTCGGGTGTGCCCTCCGCATTGCGACGGATCTCGACCACCGCTCGACCATTGTCTCCATCTATCAGGCTGGAGAGACACTCTACGAGCTCTTTGACAAGGTCTGTGTCATCTACGAGGGGCAAATGACTTACTTCGGTCCAGCGGACCAGGCGAGGCAGTATTTCACCGACATGGGGTACGAGCCCGCAAACAGGCAGACGACGCCTGATTTTCTCGTAGCTGTCACGGATCCAAATGGACGCAAGCCCCGTCCAGGCTTCAGCCCCATGCCCCGTATGGCCTCTGAGTTTGCCGATCACTTCATGCACTCATCGGTGGCGCAGCTCAACAGGGAGGATATTGACCTGTACAAGTAGGCCTATGTTGGCATGCCGGAGTGAGCAATTGTGTTCAAACAGAGCATCAGAGCGGAGCACACCAGGACTGCAAAGAAGAAATCGTACATTTTGCTTTATCACAAGTTCTCCTTGTGCATTTCCTGATCAAACCTGCAGCGCGTACATGATTTCTATCCCAATGCAGGCCTGGGCCCTCATGAAGCAGAGAGTTGAGATCCTCATAGGCAATAAAACAGCGACCCTCTTCCTTCTCTTGTCAGTTCTCCTTCGCCTTCTCTCGACCCTTATCTCATGACATTTGTTCTCCTTTGCCTTCTCTCGACCCTTATCTCACAACATTTTCTCCTAGTTCCTTCATTTTCCAGGGCATCATCGTGGGCACGGTCTTCTTCAATCTCCCAAAAGCCACCTCCGCGTACTTCTCTCGTGGTGGTGTACTTTTCTTGTGAGTCTCTCCTGCTCTTCTGTCCAGTTTTCGCCACCAGCGAACTAAATCGTTTTTGCGAATCGCAGCGCATTGCTATTTTCTGCACTGTCGAGCATGGCTGAGATCCCGGCCTTGTTCAATCAGCGCCCGATCGTGAGTCGGCACGAGAAAGCAGCGATGTATCATCCTTTTGTTGAAGCGTACATCATCATATTTCTGGCTCAGACTCTTATTGGTCACTCAATGTTTGTTAGTGTTGCGCTGACCTTGGTCGACCTTCCTATCACATTCCTTACCACATCCGTTTTCGGAATTCTACTATACTTCCTCGCCGGTTTGCAGCGCACTGCAGGCCAATTCTTGTGAGTCTCTTACTCCGTCTGTTTTTGTAAATACTATCTGACGGTGTTTGGGTTTCAGTGTATTCTATCTGTTCTTGTTCACGATGTTGGTTACGATGAGGGCATGGTTTAGAGGTATTGCAGCTAGCTTCAAGTCCGAGGTGACTGCTCAGTCCGTCTCGGGTATTATCCTGCTTGCCATGGTCATTTACACGTACGTGCGCTTTTTGTATTGGCTTTGGGCTCAAGCTAATCTCTGTTGTAGTGGTTATACTATCCCCAAAACATCTATGATTGGTGCCCTGCACTGGATCTCGTACATCAATGTAAAATTCATTCCTTCTACACACCTTTACATGCTTACAACTCCTATCTAGCCCCTCCGCTACGGCTTCGAGTCCATCATGGCCAACGAGTTCCACACGCTAAATGGACATTGTTCTTTGCTGGTGCCAATGGGTCCCGGGTACAAAGGTGTCAATCTCGACAATCAGGTCTGCGCGACGGTGGGAGCCGTTCAAGGTCAAGATTTCGTCAACGGCAACTGCTTCATCAAGCTGTCTTATGATTACTCATATTCTCACGTCTGGATGGTGTGTGTTTGCCCTGCCTCGATCGCTTGGTGGCCGAGTTGACTGATTTGCACCTCCCATGTAAAACTTTGGGATCGTCGTTGCCTTCGGCGCGGCCTTCATCACGGCTCTCCTGATCTTTACCGAGTTCAATACCGCTGTCGCCGGCGAAACGTTCATGGTTCTCTTCAAGCACGGAGCCAAGTTGCCTGTCCTCGATGACGCTGTAGAGAAACCTGTCGACGAGGAGAAGTCTTCATCCTCCAACAGCACTCAGCGCAACGGCAGCGATGTGGATAACGAGGCGGCCGAAAAGGCGATCGCGGCTACGCCTGCCATGAACAACATCTTCTCATGGCAGCATCTCCAGTATACCGTTCCCGTTTCTGGTGGTAGTCGCGTCCTTCTTGACGATGTGTCCGGCTACGTCGTGCCAGGAAAACTCACGGCTCTTATGGGAGAATCTGGCGCTGGAAAGACTACCCTTCTCAACGTCCTTGCGCAGCGTGTAGACACTGGCATTGTAATGGGTGATCGCTTTGTCAATGGCCAGCCCCTCCTTTATGATTTCCAGTCTCAGAGGTGAGAGGATGCTTGAGTCATATTGTTTGACGTAGATTTCTGAAGACGATGTGGTTCTAAGCGGGTACTGCCAGCAGATGGACACACATGTACCAACCGACACCGTCCGGGAAGCTCTCCGTTTCTCTGCTTCGCTCCGCCAGCCCGCATCTGTCTCCACCCCCGAGAAGGAAGCTTAGTATGTGTTGCCACTTTCTGTTCCTTGATCTGCTTTTTCATTGGGTCTTCAGCGTCGAGGAATGCCTCAAAATGTGCGGGCTTGAAGCTTACGCTGATGCCTCCATCGGTTCCCTGGGCATTGAGTTTCGTAAACGCGTTACCATCGGCGTCGAGCTGGCCGCCAAGGTGAGTTTTTGCTTGGTCATTGTGGTGAAGCATGCATCACTGATTGTCTTCCATCCTCCAGCCGAAGCTGCTCCTGTTCTTGGACGAGCCGACGTCGGGTCTTGATTCTCAGAGCGCTTGGGCCATTATGGACTTCCTGAGAAACCTTGCCAACACCGGCCAGGCTATCCTTTGCACGTGTGTATCCTCCGAATTCGTGTAGTAAGATGCGTTATTCATATTGAACTTTTGTGCAGCATCCACCAGCCTTCCGCCGATCTGTTTCAGGTCTTTGATAGGCTTCTCTTGCTGCGGAAAGGCGGACAGACTGTATACTTTGGTGACCTTGGCCACAACGCCACCAAGCTCATACATTACTTCGAGAAGAACGGATCGCGCCATTGTGAACCTACAGAGAATCCGTGAGTTACTTACTGACTTGCCGTGGTCGCACCTGATCTGTGTTGGGTAGTGCTGAGTTCATGTTGGACGTTATCGGTGCGGGTGCCACAGCAACAAGTGAACAGGATTGGTACGTACCCGTTCTTTCTTCCGGCTTCTGATGAGGCTGATCTTTTCCCTAGGCACGCAATATGGAAGAGATCGTCTGAGGCTGTCGAGACACAAGAAGAACTGGAGTCCATTCACAAGGAGGGAAGGAGCCGCCCCCCTGTCGAGGCCACCATCCATTCTGAATTCGCGACGCCGTGGGGCCATCAGTTGAAGGAGCTCTTCTTCCGTGACACGCGCGCGCACTGGAGGAATCCCACTTACCTCATGGCAAAACTGGTTCTCAACATCTTTGGTGGCCTGTTCATAGGAGTATGCGATTTTGTCGTTTTCGAATCCTGTTTCGTTAACGCTTCCGGTTGTAGTTCACGTTCTTCAAGGCAAAGAATACACAGCAAGGCACCCAAAACCAGCTGTTTGTATGTTTCGATCATCATCGCTCTATTCAAGTGGCTCTCTAAATGTAGATTCATAGGCGGTTTATATGGCCACCATTATTTCGGCGCCGCTGTCCAATCAGCTGATGGTACCCTTCCTCAAGATGCGTAATATTTACGAAATCCGCGAACGCCCTAGTCGCATGTTTAGCTGGACTGCCTTGGTCACCTCGCAATTCCTAGCCGACCTTCCATGGAACATCCTTGGCTCGTCCATCTTCTTCTTATGCTGGTATTGGACTGTCGCCTTCGATAGCTCGAGGGCAGGGTTTACCTACCTCATGCTTGGTGTGACCTTCCCGCTATACTACACATCCTTCGCAATGGGGGTTGCAGCAATGGCGCCGTCGGCAGAGATTGCGGCCCTCCTTTTCTCGGTTCTTTTCTCCTTCATTCTTACTTTGTGAGATGCATTCAATCTGCGTCCGAGGCTCGTGACGTTTACATCTCTTGCAGCAACGGTGTCCTCCAACCTTTCCGTCAGCTCGGTTGGTGGAAATGGATGTGAGTGGGCTCTCGAGCTGCTTGATTGTGCCATACATCAGTGCTCATCGTTGTACAGGTATCATGTTTCTCCGTACACGTATCTCATCGAGGCGTTGCTTGGGCAAGGTATGTACCATTTCGTCGAGTTACGCGATTTTCTCTCAACGTCCTTACTTCAGCTCTTGGGCATCATCCGATTCGCTGCTCGCCGGTGGAGCTAGTTACGCTGACCCCTCCTTCCGGCCGGACCTGCGGCTCCTACCTAGACACTTATATCAGCCACGCAGGTGGCTACGTGACGAATCCTTCCGCGACCTCTGCGTGCGAGTTCTGTGCCTTCGCCACCACCGACCAGTTCCTGGAGAACAACTTCAACATTTTCTACAGCCACCATTGGAGGGATTTTGGGATTATGATTGGATATATCATTTTCAATGTACGCTCTCTCTTACGGCCCTATCATTGCGGATGCTTATTCATCACCGATTGCTTTATAGCTTGCTGCCATCTTTCTCCTCACCTACTGGTTCCGCATCCGTACAGGAAGCATACTGGGCTCTCTAAAGGCTCGCTTGTCTCGCAAAAGTTCTTAAGAGCATTTCGAGCCGCGGATTCGTCAATAATAGTCTTTTCTGCGACTACATAGACTCGTGTGTGTTTTTAGAGGCAAAACATATTTTACATGAAGTTCTGAATACAGAGATCCAAAACCGATTCGCATGTGGCGCATAATCACGCAGTTTTCAGAACACCAGTGGAAATTCGAAGCTCCACGGTTTAGAATAGGGTCTATAAGAGAATACCTTAGGAGCGACTGCAGAACAATAGAGCTGCTTCAAAGGTCGAAACATACGCATTGCAGAACAATGAGGTGTCACTCTGGGAAATACTAAGGATAACGATAACCACCACAATAACGATACCGCGTTCAGTCCATCCATCCATCCATCCACCTCAAGAGTTCGCTAGTAACTTTTTGGTACATCATAGCATGTCTCAGCCTCCACTCTATAGGCTGGGCCCAGTTCTGCCAGTGGTCCCGACGCCTGACCCACCCGGCGCCATGGCCCCGCCCCCTCCTAAAGACCCGTTGGCCCAAGGCCGTTTTATCTGGCTGTATAGATATATGCCTTTCGAGGACCACTTCTTCCGCGAGTTTCTGTCCCAAATCGACCTTTCCTTTGGGGAGTTGGCTACGCCAGGGTTCGGCTTTGACTCAGAAAACCACCTCCGAAACGCTACCCTCGACATCTTTAAACCCATGGTCGCACAGGATTGGACCTCAAATGCCCGCCCCGAATTCCTCACTGAAGTCTCCCTCCCTGAGCTTTCCCCCAAGAACCCCACCAAGTGGATCAACGGGCCATTACACAAGGCATACATCACCCAAGTCGCCCCCACTTCAAGTCCCACACGTAAGCACAGTGGTTGTCAAAGTTGGCTGATGCATTGACGAGCTGACTTGAACCTCAAACAGGTCCAACAGCCATTGGTATTCGGGACATGGACCTCGTTATAAGGCTCCGATTGCCTGATCTCACCGTATACATCGGCCTTGTTGCCGAGTTCAAGCTCCTCAAGTCACCGAGAACCACTCCCGAAAACTTTGCACCTGTTTTCCGCGAAGGGCTATATGAGGTTGCCTGGTACCTTATGGGCTGCAACTTCATGTGTGAGTCTGGCTCCTTGGCAGTGGATATATCACTCGGTGCTGACTTGAAGTCACTTGTCAAGGCGGCACCAGATTGGCAGTCGTCATCGTCAACACGTCCTTTACAAGGCTGTTTTTGCTGGATAATGAAACATTGGCCGTGGAGGTCCCACCACATCTCGTCGACCAGTCATCGGAGGTCACGACAATTGAGAAGCTGGATGAGTGGGAAGAATTTTGGCTGGCAGCGGCTCACAACTACTTCCCGGAGGGGACCTTGGACAAAAGCGATTTTTGCCTCCTCTGGGAGACCATGGTAGATGGGCTGTATTTTTCTGTTTCACCAGATATTTTCAATGACCCCGTGGACATTGTCACCGCCACCATTGACACGAGGATCACCGACGACGCCAAAATGAAACTCGCCCTTCTAAAAAAAAGATGGGAAAACAACTCAAAGCTTGCGCGGTCTTCACCCAGTCGGGGGCGCTCTCCCAGTTCCCGAAGGAAGCACAGTCCCAGCTCGCCCCCAGATACACCGTCAGCAAAGCGGATGCGACCCTTGTCAGAACCATCAACGACTGACGGCGTCTTGAACCTTCCACTGCTTCCCCTGCCACGGCCGAATGATTTGGCTGCCGCGCGCTGGTCCGTGCCGGTATCGCAACCAATCGTGGATCCGCCGTCGACCACACAACTGCCCTCACCATCCGATGCAGACCAGGAATTCCTATATGCAGGCTCGGACTGCAGCAGCGACCAGGAATTTCTACAGCCAGACGCAAGGTTGCTCAGCAAACACGTCCGCCACGTCATCATGCTCAGTAGTGACGACATGAGCAGCCTTATTGAGGCTGCACTGCGCCTTGCTGCCAGTAAACCTCGTCGTTGATGTGAGTTGTGGGCATATATCATCTGGAATGCTCTGTCACTGGCCGATTGCTTATCTATTTACAGGTGACTACATGATATACGTGTCCTGGTTCCTCTTTCTCGTTCGCTGAGACCGACCTATCACTGTAAGCTGTTGACAGGTCATCATTCCGCACGTCGTCTTTGTCTGCAAACACCTCTTGAAACGAATACTCACTTTTGCTGCCATGCACGCTCAAGATAGCTTCTTTCGCCTCATTTTTTGCTGACTTTTTTCACTGTCTACTCCCGCTACATAGTCAAAATAACTTACCTACGGGCTCCAGTTGCCTCCTTTTTGCTGACTTTGTTCACTGTGTAGTACCCGAATTCCAACTGCCCTCTGCTACACACTCAAGATAACTTACCTACGCCGGGCTTCAGTCTCCGAATTTTTGCCAACTTTATTCACTGCCTAGTTAGTACCTGCCAACTGCCCTCTGCTGCTTTGTATTCCATTTTATAGCCATTAGCCAAAAGAAATCCCGATGTATTCCAATCCAATTTGATCCACCAGTTCCTATTGAAGTTGCGGAGAGTTGATGACCTTGAATGCTTCAGCGAAATAAGTGTGATCAAACAATTGTCTTTGATCTTTCATCCATTCACTACCCAGGGATTGGTTCAAGTCCTTATTGGCAAACTCATATGTCCATACTTTAATGACTGGATACAGTACCTAACCACCACCACTGCTGGTAACCAAGGACGGTTAACATTAAAGGACAGTGTCATAGACTCGGAAAACAGTGAGGTCGGAGGCCTTGACTTCCACGTCGCCGTCGAACTCAATTGCCTCAATGGGCTAAAGCCTGCTCGCCACATGGGCCTGTCGACGTGCCCTCAGGTTTGCGAAAGTCACCACCGTCATGGGAAGTCATAGGGAACGTCGACCAGATAATGCGCACCAAGTACTCCTACGCCTCAATCAATTCCACCAGCCCACTCTCGACCTTTGCGTCCGGCGTCGTGTCCTGGTTTTCCTGCCTCGCAGGGCGCTCTCCAATGACATCGATCCATTTGCCCACAAGCGATGCAGTCACGTTCCGAACGCTGAGTTTCCTATCACCCAACCCATTGCGGATTATGAGCTCACGCTGAGCAATCGTACATGCACACGGAAGAAGAAACGATGAATGTGCCAGGCGAGCCAGATGAGCGGTGCTACCGCTCCTTGTATACCCAAACCCAGGGAACACAATCCCTGTTCGTCGAGGCCTTGGTCCGCTCGCTGTTCCAGGGCAAAAACTAGATGGATTTGGTGGCGGATTCATTCTGACTTGAAAGGGTTTCAATAAATTCATTCAATAGTAGACAGTCGCTCGCAGGTACTGAGCATCACTGGAGGGTGTTGTGGTCATTGTAGTCTTCCTAAAGCTGCATGGGGCAGCGTTAGACACATGTCAATGTAAAGATGAAAGGAAACGCACTGTGAAGTCCTACAAGCCAATATGACATCCTCGACGACGGGACAGCAGCAGCATGTTAGATGACCAGCCGAACTGGCCGGCGACGAGCACAGCGGGCGAGTAGACGATGCGGTTCGAGATGATCACCTTATCGCCAAGGGCATCCTTGACGACGGTGGTCAGCTCAGCGAACGCGGCGACCTCGGCCTCGAGCGCGCCCTTCTCCTCGCCGGTCTCCTCGAGCTCGAGCCCCCAAGCTACTTTGAGCTAAGGGGCATGGATACGATGTAAATTAGTCGGTGGGTCAATAACATTATTATATATCACTGTCGCCTTGAAGTTGCTGTCGCCTCTTCCCTCTCAAAAAGACACGTGATATTACATATTGGTCTGACTGCGGGAGACTAAATTAAAATAGTAAAATAAGAAATTTCCAGGTACACAGAGGTAGAGTCGCCGCGTCGACGGTCCTGCTGCAGCCTGCTCAAATCTAAAGTGGTTTTACCTCCATCCATCCATCCATCCACCTCAAGAGTTCGAGGCTAGTAATTTGGTACATTGTAACATGGCTCAGCCTCCACTCTATGGACTGGTCTCAGTTCTGGCCCCGACGCCTGACCCACCCGGCGCCATGGCCCCGCCCCCTCCTAAAGACCCGTTGACTCAAGGCCGTTTTATCTGGCGGTTTAGATATCCGCCTTTCGAGTACGACTTCTTTCATGAGTTTCTAGAGGATGTCGACATTTCCTTTGGGAAGTCGGCTACACCAGGGCTTGACTTTGACACAGAAAACCACTTCCGAAGCGATACACTCCATGTCTTTAACCGAATGATCGCAAGGGACAGGACCTCAGATGCCCACCCCAAATTCCTCACCACGGTTTCCCTCCCTCAACTTTCCCCCAAGGACCCCAAGAAGTGGATCAACGGGCCATTACACAAGGCGTACATCACCCAAGTCGCCCCCACTTCAAGTCCTACACGTAAGCACAGTGGTTGTTAAAGTTGGCTGATGCATTGACGAGCTGACTTGAACCTCAAACAGGTCCAACAGCCATTGGTATTCGGGACATGGACCTCGTTATAAGGCTCCGATTGCCTGATCTCACCGTATACATCGGCCTTGTTGCCGAGTTCAAGCTCCTCAAGTCACCGAGAACCACTCCCGAAAACTTTGCACCTGTTTTCCGCGAAGGGCTATATGAGGTTGCCTGGTACCTTATGGGCTGCAACTTCATGTGTGAGTCTGGCTCCTTGGCAGTGGATATATCACTCGGTGCTGACTTGAAGTCACTTGTCAAGGCGGCACCAGATTGGCAGTCGTCATCGTCAACACGTCCTTTACAAGGCTGTTTTTGCTGGATAATGAAACATTGGCCGTGGAGGTCCCACCACATCTCGTCGACCAGTCATCGGAGGTCACGACAATTGAGAAGCTGGATGAGTGGGAAGAATTTTGGCTGGCAGCGGCTCACAACTACTTCCCGGAGGGGACCTTGGACAAAAGCGATTTTTGCCTCCTCTGGGAGACCATGGTAGATGGGCTGTATTTTTCTGTTTCACCAGATATTTTCAATGACCCCGTGGACATTGTCACCGCCACCATTGACACGAGGATCACCGACGACGCCAAAATGAAACTCGCCCTTCTAAAAAAAAGATGGGAAAACAACTCAAAGCTTGCGCGGTCTTCACCCAGTCGGGGGCGCTCTCCCAGTTCCCGAAGGAAGCACAGTCCCAGCTCGCCCCCAGATACACCGTCAGCAAAGCGGATGCGACCCTTGTCAGAACCATCAACGACTGACGGCGTCTTGAACCTTCCACTGCTTCCCCTGCCACGGCCGAATGATTTGGCTGCCGCGCGCTGGTCCGTGCCGGTATCGCAACCAATCGTGGATCCGCCGTCGACCACACAACTGCCCTCACCATCTGATGCAGACCAGGAATTCCTATATGCAGGCTCGGACTGCAGCAGCGACCAGGAATTTCTACAGCCAGACGCAAGGCTGCTCAGCAAACACGTCCGCCACGTCATCATGCTCAGTAGTGACGACATGAGCAGCCTTATTGAGGCCGCACTGCACCTTGCTGCCAGTGAGCCTCGTCGTTGATGTAAGTTGTGGGTATATATCATCTGGAATGCCCTGTCACTGGCCGATTACTTCAAAATGTGTCCTTGTTTCTACTGTCTTGCACCTGAATTCTAACTGCCCCTCCACTATAGCACTCTGTATTCTTTTTTGTAGTTTTGTATCCCTTTCTGTAGTCATTAACGTAAAGAAATCCAGGGATTGGTTCGAGTCTGATCAAATCCAATCCTTACTATTTTCGTTTTCAATTTCCTGCGCCCGTACTTTCATCACTTGATACCGGCTCCAGACCGCTTCGGCTTTTCCTCAAGGACATCCACCCGGAGAATTGTGAGTGTTTCTTTTACACTTGTCCGCTCTTCCGCTCTACCATGACTGCTCACAGATCTTGCTAGTGGTGAATTCATAGTAGACTGCCATTACCTTCTTGTGTCGAATATCATGATCCGCCCTTGCACACCTTGCACACTGAGTCCGGATGTATGAGTTTCAGGACTGACAGGTTATCGAGCGACGTGGTGTGATAAACAATGCAGAGCTTTTCCTCAACGCCACAGCTGACAAAAGGGGGCGGCTGTCATATTAGAGACTTCATATGGGTATATATAGTGAGTAGGATTGTATGTATCCGTAAAATGGTATTCGTAAAATGTCCAACTGTACCGCTTGCCTTCAAGGGTGCGCTACACAATATGCCTTTCCCGTTACGAGGACACCACACACGCCTGCCCCATTCCAAGCCTCAAACTATGAGAAGAATCATCAGCCTGACGTTATGCACGGGACGAAAAGTCACACACCTGAGCCACAGTGATGCCAAAGTTCGCCGCGATCTGGTAACACAGAAGGTCCGTCTCAGTGAAGAATTTCGTGCACCCCGGCACGACTCCAGCAGCGATGTTCGTGGGGGTGGCCGCCGGTGCAGGCGCAGCCGACGTAGGTGCGGGCGCGGGCGATGTAGTTGCAGGCGCGGGCGACCCAGATGCAGGACCAACGACGCAGTATGCAACTCCGGTTTCGAGGACGTTGCAGACGTTCGAGCCGCCATTCCAAGATTCGAACTGCGTACAGAGTATCAGCTCCGCTACACAAAAAAAGCTGATGTTGGATGGAAGTGGAAGGACGCGCGTACCTGTGCAACTGTGATGCCAAACTTGTCCGCGATTTGGTAGCACAGGAGGTTGGTCTCAGTGAAGAAGGACCTGCACCCTGAGACCACACCCGGCGCGACGTTGGCGGGCTGTGCAGCGACACAGTAGGCGAGTCCCGTTTGGAGGGTATTGCAAACGCTAGATCCACCGTTCCATGCTTGGAACTACATTCAAAAGTCAGAATGCATCACGGCGAAAAGGGTTCGCCATAACTTACGTCGTCGACTGAGATTCCGAACTTCGCAGCGATCTCGTAGCAGAATAAGTTTGTCTCGGTGAAGAAGGCGGTGCAGCTTGGTACAACGTTTGGTGCTACATTGGTGGGGGTTGAGATGGGGGACGCCGGGTTGGTGGGTGTCGCTGGTGTTGTGGATGTCGAGGATGTCGAGGGTGTGGCGGATGCCGAAGGTGCTGTGCGAGCAATACAGTACGCGAGGCCTGGTTGGAGGGTGTTGCAAACATTGGCGCCACCATTCCATGCCTCGAACTATTTTAAGGTAAGAATTGGCAGCTAAAGAACTGACTTTGGGTACGTACATCCTGCTGAGTGATCCCAAATTGAGAAAAAATTTGCCAGCACAGCAAGTTCGTCTCGGTAAAGAAACTGGTACAACCAGACACAACCCCTGGTGCGACGTTGGTGGGTGTTGAGGTTACAGTTGGTACCGACGTTGTTGATGTAGCCTTGCTCGGCGTAGGGGTGGGGGTGAAGACCGGGGGAGGAATAGCAGCCGAGGGGTTCTTAAGAGCCCCGATGCCCCATGGGATTAGCGCGCCATTCGGCTGGGTAGATTCCAAGGGAGGTGTCGTTTGGCCGGACAAGGAGGCGATCGTAAACCGTGTCGTCCATTGGTAGTTGGGTGTATGAGGAGACCTGAACTGGTAGAAGTAGATAGCGGAGTTGCGCGTGACCTATCAAACGGGCGTCGGCGGGAAGGAATTTAGAGGAAGTGGAAACTGCCAGACCTCGGGGCAAGTCCAAGTGAATGAACCGTCAACAGTTCCATCTTGGCCGGTTGCAACAGCTGAGAAGAATACTTGAGCATCGAGAACACGGGAAATGACACAGAATGGGACATACTGGTTATATGTACCATGTTGTAATTGTCTCCCGTCATGAATTGGATGGACATGTCCTTCCAGGCGGTTGTTGAACTGGTGTCTCCTGCCCATCCTATACGACATGCCGAGCCAGACCTCAGAATGTCAGCGGCCGGATAGTTGGGGAACACGTCTGCGCGGGCGATTAGCCCGGATGCAAGGAGAACGAGTGGTAGCAACATCGTCAAGAGTTGCGAAAATGACACGTAGGGACTGTATTTGCTTAAGTTGAAAGAATCGAGAAAGAAGTTCAGGGAGGTGAAACGACACGGCCATTTTGTAGTGGTCGCCGTCGGTTAATCATGTTTCAACGTACTTCTCATCAAAATCAATATGTTTTTTGTGTGATGGTCTTGGTGCGTGCCTGGTCGACCTTTAAAGATTCCTAAAGGAGTTGCTTAGTCGAGAAGTTAAATATGTATGTAGCGTCGGGCGGCAACTACCTAGGCCTAGTGGCAGACATGGTACGTGGTAGATTGGTACTACTTAGCTGGTAGCATCCCAAGACGCAGGAACACAATCTGCGCAACGAGGATTTCAAAAATCATTACTAAAACTTACCTGTGGTTCAATCTTCACGAAGTATTCGTATTCTCGCTTCAACAGTCCGGCGCATATCAGCTCAATCTACGTAGGCATCCAGCTAATCAATGAGTTCGCCTTGAAACAGAGGGAAGAAAGTGCAGAGTAGCCTACCCGGGTCCATGATTTCGCGTCGATAACAGCCTTGGTGAAGACCTTGACGCCGGACATAGAGACCAGAACGCACTTGGGATGCGGAGTGAGCTAGACAGGACATATCAATGATCAGGGCTATGTCCATGATCACCCTCCAATGTCGGTACCGACACCGAGCGGACTACCTCTCGTGGCATGGACTGCGCCTTCCCCACCCGGGCACAAGTTTCGGTTTAATGGGCGTAAACATGATTGTATGTCTCGCCCCGGGCCCCCGCCCACTGCGAAAGGATGAGTAACAGCCACACTTCTCGCCTTTCGATAATAAGGTCGTACCATGAGCGCTTGTGGAACATGAGTGCGGAAAAATGAGACGGCGACACAATCGTAGAGTATTTTGACGATAGCACAGTCGCTATCTGCGAATTTTCCAACCCAACACACGTAACTTGACGCCACAGATGAGCGCTGAGCCCTTGCCAGGCGGAAATAGCAGGGTTAGTGCCTGCAACTCACCCATGATCGTTTCGAGATCTTCCATCGTAAACTGGTCTGTCACACGGGTTTAGAACAGCTGCCAGAGGCCCACGAACTGACCACATACCTTTCAAAGATATCTGAAGCCGTGTAAGGGTCCAACAGGCCGTTCAGTGGTACGTAGAATATCATCGAGCTGATGGGCCCGTAGGATCGCACGCTCGACAAAAAATTCAGTTAAGCAGTTAGTCTGATACCCGAGCGTCAGAAAGAAGTGATATGCGCCGTAGAGCAAGAGCGACACACAACTTGGATGGCGCGTTGTAAAATTCCCTGGTCACCTCAACAGAGGACCACTCGGCGGAGTGCAGCTTCTCCAATATGAGGCCCGGGCCGTGTCAGTCGTGTCAGTTATTTCGAGTTCACGTACACTCAGTAGAGTAGAGTGCATAGGATATCGAGGACCCGATTTTGTGATTCTACTGGACAATTCGATTATCCAGCCTGAAAGGATCGCCGCAAACCAAGCCTTTTCTTGTCAGCAAAGATGTCTTTTCACATCCTAGCGTTATTGATGAGTTGTGCTGAAGGCAAAGCACTGGCCAGAACCTTGAAGTACGGAGAGCAAAGGGGCACAGTCTGATCTTTCGGAGAAGATGTACTTATTGTCGTTTTCAGACAAGTTGGCGGCGCTGCCAAACAGAACAAAATTGGCTTCATTTCTGCCCCAGATTTCGGCGAGCGATAACTCGACAACCACTGAAGCTTTTGA
>JABCKJ010000463.1:0-15483 GCA_018850815.1 Asterophora lycoperdoides
ACATCAGAAACGATCACCGACGCGTGGATGTCCGAAGACCACGACGCTGTTCGTAAAGACAAGGTTGATTTTTGGGGAAATGAAGGGCTAAACGCTGTGGCGAAAGCCATGCAGACGAAACCCGACTTCGTCAGAGAGTGGTCCCTGGCAACACTCCTTCTACTTATGGCCCGGGCAGTTCATGTCAAAACTACCGAGCCTGTTGAAGATCAACTCATCCCTGAACCATTTCGACTCGACCAGGCGACCTTTTCCTTTCCCAGACCGCAGGAATTATGGACAGACATTATTAAATGGTTGAAGGGGATGTGCAAGAGTTTTAAATACCTCGAGCCCTTAATCAAGGATATCGAGGAAGCCAATGTTTGGGGGACGAACAAGGAAGCCGGACTCCCTTCCGAATAGATATATGGCGCCACTCAGCGGCCACTGTAACTCTGCAGCATTGTCTTAGGTCATTCTAAATTTCAAGCCCTTAACTGCCAGAAACTTTTAACCTGTTTGTTCGGAGTCGGCGTCCTTCCTCCCTGTCTCCCGTTACTATTTCACCACCAAATTTTGAGTGTCATGTAGGAGCCTATACTGTCAGGTCTACATCCCCCCTGCTGGTAAAACTGCGGTAAGTGGATCCCTGGCGTCATGCAATAGTATCCATCGATGTGACTCTCGGTATACTAGGGATAAATCTCTGCCATTCATGGTCGTGATCAACAAGGTCTCCGCGTCGTCGGTCCAATACGCTTGGTACGATCTCTCTTCAGTTCTTTGTTCCATGCCTGAAACGGACTCGTCTCTCTTCAGAGCTGTACATACAACATCCAATCATTGAATGGAAGTTTGTAATGGGAGTAAATTGCTCGGCAAAGTGTATTGTGACGGGGGTGACGAGGAGAGCGGCTGCGCGCATCCAGTACCGTACAAGGGTCGACATGCATGTCGATGTCAGAGAAACTCGTAGAAGCCGAACTTGGGGGCATCTTTGTAGTGGGTGCTGCACAGCAGGGAAATCAATGGGCTGCGACAAGATAAAGGGATGTATGGGACATACACCTCGTAGTAGGATTGCATGGTGTTGATGGGTCGTTGATCTTGTGCTCAAACACCTCGTCGTGGTACGTGCGGAGTCTATGGCGAAGGTTGGCCTCATATTTAACCAAATCCTGCATAAAACAACAGTGAATATATGGGCCAAAGAACATAAATTGTGACTATAGCGCATCTCACACCATTCTGGCTTCTCCAGTCTATAGTCCAAGTAACACGGACGATGACTGCGTTGAAGTCGCCGACGAGCATCGTGCCATTGTAGAAGGCACCTTTTTTCTGAAGATCTTAAGTAGAGGGTTTGGCAATCGTCGGGTGAGTCGGAGGGCACGGATTTAACAATACCGGCGGTTCCCTGAAGGCGAGTTATTGAGATGAACATAGTGAATGTTATAGAGGCGTACCTTGGTTGGCGAGAACATTGTCCATGGACATAGACTTCGAGGTTGAGGGCAAAGGGGGCTGTCGACGTTGTCGAGATGCCCTGGAAGGCCATGTTACGCGCTGCACGGAGAAGGTTTCCTTGTCGTTGACGCCGACGGCAAAAACGCCTTTGATGGACGTGCCGACATAATACAGTTTGGAGAGAGGCCACTGCGCCCAAGTTGGATATCTTGGCTCCAGCCACAACTAACCACAACCCTCATTCTTCCTTCGCTGTTCCTTGAAGTGCCATCTTTGCAGCAACTCTGGCAGCTTTTCATCATACATCGTGCCGCCATCTTAGAGGATCGCTCTGTGAAAGCTATCGTTATTCATGACCTCAAGTCCACCCTCTGCCAAACGACACCACAACGTGCGGTTGCGCACCCTCCTGGACACATCTCCCTCCCATGGCTACCGGACTTGCAAGATACAACTTTCTCCGATGACCATCTCGCTGACGGCTTTGACACCGGGAAGTCGTTTCATGAAAGCATGGTTGGGAGTCGTGAAAGGTGTGCCCCGCTTCCTCGCCTGTATCTCACTCTGAATGACGTGATTTCACAGTCCATGCAATCCTTTGGTCGAATGGTATATGTCACGGCGATCCCAGTCTCTCCAACGTTGCGTACGACCCTATTGCGGACCACGGAGTTTTGATCGACTTTGATATCTCCTTCCTTGAACGACCGCACCCCCGCGTGGCTGGGACTCTTCCATTCATGGCCGTCGGTCTTTTACATGAGGACTATTGGACGGGCAAGAGAGAGCGACGCTATCATCACGAGCTAGAGGCCCTCATTTGGATTCTTCCCTTCGTGTTCCTGCGCTACCAGGACGGGGAGCAAACATCAGAAACGATCACCGACGCGTGGATGTCCGAAGACCACGACGCTGTTCGTAAAGACAAGGTTGATTTTTGGGGCGATGAAGGGCTAAACGATGCGGCCGAAGCCATGCAGACGAACCCCGACTTCGTCAATGAGTGGCCCCTGGCAACTCTCCTTCTAATTGTGGCCCGGAAAGTCCATCTCAAAACCACCAAGCCTGTTGGATCACTCCCTGAAGAATTTCGACTCCAACTTGCAGACCAGGCAACCTTTTCCATTCCCAGACCGCAGGAATTATGGATAGACGTTATCAAATGGTTGAAGCGGATGTGTAAGCGTCTTGAATACCTCGAGCCCTTAATCAAGGATATCGAGGAAGCCAATGTTTGGGCGACGAACAAGGAAGCCGGACTCCCTTCCGAATAGATAATTAGCGCTACTGTAACTCTCAAGCATTTCATTCTAAATTTCAGGCCCTTAACTGCCAGAAACCAGAAACTTTCAACCTATTTGTTCGGAGTTGACGTCTTTCACTGGCATTCGGAGTTGTACTTCGTCCTAGTGAGTATTCGGAAAGCGCCCGATCTCTCTTAGTTATTTATTCCATGCCTGAAACGGACTCATCCCTCTTCAGAGCTGTATTTACAATATCCAATCATTGAATGGAAGCTCGTAGTGGGAGACTCTTCAGGCCGTGTTATCAATCTCACCAACCAACGCCTCCATTTGAAGACGAACTATTCTATACGCGGAAGGATCAGCGAACTATTTTGCAGTGGTATTGCTTAGAAGGAAGGTACGACACACCGTCCTATCCTGCCTCTTGATCTCCGAATAAATCAACAGTAATATCACGAACACCTCGTCAGCCTCGAGAGCGATCGTCGTGAGGTGTAGCGATGGCGGCTTGGGTTTGCTAAACAGATGTGGACGAGATGGGACGAGGAAACGCGCCGCGATAGACATGTTGTTGTCCAGCGTAGCCTAGAGTGGTGACACGTCTGTTATGAGCCCGCTAGCAGGTAAAACGACACAGGGGACCGGACCTTCCACCCCTCCTGGTCATATCGGACCTCGTACTCCTTGCCCTCCGGCGTCCACCTCCAATAACTCGTCCTCCGGAACGCAGCCTACATCAGCTGACAAAACGACGACAGCTTCACATGTACATACTCACTTATTCATCGTAAACAACCCACCCTCCCTCCGCCGAATATCCTTGACGCTCTTCCTCGTACCGCCGATCTCAATCACCTTCTCCTTCCATAGTATACAGCCGACGCCACACCCCGCACGGCCCAGCGGTGGGTGCTCGTCTTTCACAACAGTGATCTTACGACCGCGCAGCCCGAAGGTGGTCTGGAGGGTGTACAGGGCGGAGTTGTCCCGCATGATCTGGATGGATGCAGTGAGGATGTTGCCCCTGTTGTCGAAGTAGGCCTCTGGCATGGAAGCTCAGCGTAACAGTAATACTACAGGTGGGCTTGCACAAGAAGAACACACGAGAGAGGAGATGCAAGGGATACTAAAGTAACTCCAGGTTAGTCGGAGCAGGTGGTCTCGACCGCGAGGCTTTGAGATCCAAGTTGAGCAAGCTTCTATAGTGTAAAGACGTTCTGGTTCTCCGGCAAGGATACGATTCGTGATGGGGTGTCCTCGAAGGAAATATTGCAGACGCTGTTATAATCGGCGTGCATGTGCGTTGTAATTTAAACGTCGGCGATAAATGCCCATTCAACATGATCGGTGAATTCCTAGTACATATGATGTTTGTTTTATACTATGGATCCATATTCATCCATCCGTCCAATTCCAAGTCGCATGTGCTCCTCATCCACCGCGCAGATCCATCGAATAACAAAATTTGCGCAAATATCGCAACCTTGCCACCTAAACATACCGATAGCACAGAACCCCGCCTTTCGTGTCCATCACATCCTTGATCCGCACGCGCGGCTCGAGCTTGCCCATCTCGAGCTGAAAGTCCAGCGTCACGTTCTTGTACGGCCGAGATTGTGTACATGTGCCTTTTTGGATTTGCGCGCTGCCACGAATCCCAGATGCGGTCGAGACTCGCGTGGTGTAGGAAGAAAAGCGGGTCTGGAGAAAAGCAGTTCATAAATGCAGACCGACCGACACCGGGTTAGCCGCGTCGCACCTCCAGGACTGGAATACGTGTCGCCCATATCGCCCCCGATAATCCGATGCCCTGCGTCGTGGACCTTGATGAGGGGCGTGACAGGCCGCCCCTCGAGCTCGACGCAAAACTTCTGGTATGTTGGCTGCTTGCTCGTGTTCTTCACCATCGCAGCTGAGAAGTACAACAGCAGCGGGCTGTTGAGGGCACGCGAGAGGCAGTGGTTGATGACGATGCCGCCAGGGCCAAAGGAGAGGTTGTAGGATGCAAAGGGGCCGTTGACCACGGGGCGAGGGTGACGCGCGGAAGAGGAGGCGATGGGAGACGAGCCGAAGCCGAGGGTGGGGTGGAAGAGAGGGGATTTGGGGAAGCTGCGGGGAGGTAGACGCGCGTGAGGGAGAGAAACAAAGTAGATGGAACACGCTGCGCACGTGTGGAAGTTCTTCGAGTCCTTGGTCCAATCCCAGTACCTTCAGAACTGGTGAGAAAAAAGGATGTGGTAAGAAGAGAAGGCGGTAGGACGTACGGGTTTGCGCCTTCGTATCCGCACTGCGTCCTCAGTGCGCTCTCGTAAACACCGATGAACCTGCGGTGCAACGGCAAAAACTGGCCCTAGGGTGACACAAAGGAGGTTGGGGGATGTGCCGCTGCTGAAGCACTACGCGGTACGACTCACGGCGAGGTGCACGCGGTCTGTCACGTTGATATGCAGCGCTTGAAAGTCGTCGAACCGGCTTTTGACTTTGGGGAACGGGGTGACGGGGGGAAGACGCTGAAGACACTGCACCGCACGCAGGTAGGCCTTTTCCTCGCCCGAGTCTAGTGTCTGCCCTTATATAAAAAGACCGACTATCATCTTTTATATAAGGTTTGTAAGGAGACTAGTGTCTGCCTGTGGCGGGGCAGTGAATCCGACACTAAGGAGCGAAAACGGGACACGTACCATTCTTTTCTGTGAAGCATGGTGGCATTGGTGCATTTGCGCGACATCGTTTGCGCTTCCATCTTCACAGTAGCGGTGGTATTTGAACTAGGGGGTGGTAGTAATCGGCATGGGATCCGGGGATGAGGACCAGGGGGAGAACAAGAACGAAAAGTGGGAGCCACGAATGCCAGCGCGGGAATACAGACGGAGGTTACGACTGATGGTGTCTGTCTAGGAGAGACTAGCGCGGGAACGGGAGCAACATCGTTGAGTCTTTTCCACCCCAGAGCCGAAGTAGCTTTTTATCGGGCCAGCGCTGGCCTGCCTGACCCTGGTGCTTCTGGTTATGTAGTCACGCGGCGCGTCGACCAATTCCTGCGCCGCGATAGACGTTGGATCGACCGGAGGGGTCGGGGTCTCGACCTGTCAAAGCAAGCATCGCTGCCCCGCCATCGTTACTCGCGCCATGTGTGTGGAGAGACATATGTACAGCCTGAGTGGTCGTATCTTTTCCAAGTCAGCACTGGTGGCAGAGAGTGCGGGCGGGGATCATAATCGTGGCTGGGTATCGGAAGAGTAGCGCTTCAGGAGAACGTATTCCTTTACGAGGTCGGTAATAAGCTTCCGTTCTGACAAAGTTCTGATTCGTGCCAGTCCTCGGACATTCTGAACCCGTCGGCAAGAAAGGAAACTTGGAATCATTGGGCAAGGGCCGGAGCATGAGGACATGAGCAAGGGACTGCAAGAGACAAGACCCCGAGCCGGGGTGCCTAAGTATGACGACTCGCAAGTCGGAGGACCCAAAATGTGATTACAAGAACTCGTTGAATGCAAGGACTCTGGACAGACCGCAAAATCTGGAGTGGGAATGGGTAGTACTAGGTAGGTTTCCAACAAGCTTAAATAAAAGGTCCTGGAATTGAGTTCAAACATTCAACGCGTTCAACATTCAAAGATTCAAATTTGAACGTTCCAGTAAGCTTGGCCATAACCGAAATCACTGAAGCTTCAACGCTTCATGGCGGGGGGAAGGATGAGAAAGAAGGAATAAGTGTCCGTGTGACTGTCGCTGTTAGCTTCCCTTGTCTTCGTGCAAACGATACTTATACATATATATCCTCGCAGTTGAGTTGTGTGAGCTACACAGGTATGAATAAGGCTTCCTTGACTCACGAGCATAGCATCGATGGTGGTTCAGTGCCGTTGACTGGTGACCAGCAACGTGAGAGTCATACTATGAGAGCAAAAACGGACGTCCAAGAACCTTGAGGACATACATCCAGACTTCCAGTTTCCAGTATTTAAACCCAGTTATCGCGGTCTTGTTTGGAGTACTAGAACTTGTGAGGAAGGCTTATCTTGAAGGAGGGCGACCATTCGTCCGGTCACAGTGCATTAGATACAAAAGACGAGACCACGATCCGGAGAAAATGCGTCCACAGCCCGTAACGTCGATCGTAATTCAAGCTTCAAGTATGCCATTGACGTCCCTGCTCAAGGATACTGTATCGCTATGTAGGTTCCACAATAGCGCGCGCCGGCCGACAGAATACACAACAAAGACGGAGAATACAGAGACCGATGCAGTCGAGGGCTACTACTCCACAATGGCACCAGACACATCGGCAAACCATGCGCGCTGTTCCTTCGGGGAGGCCCATTCCGGTGTATGACCTAAAGCAATGCCCAACAGAGGAGTGTTAGCATCAGCACAGCGAACGCGTTTGCCGCAGTCCTATCATGATCATGTCGTGCTCGACACAGCGTGAAAAAACACAGGGGGGGGGGAAGGAGGGATAGTGAGAACGTAGCAGTGACAAACAGGGAGAACGCACCGCCAAAGAACGTCTGGAAATGCATACCCTTGATTCTCGCGCCCTCTGCCTGGCACACCGCGATCCCGCTGACGTTGATCGCAGATACGCCGTCCACCCATACCTGGACAGCACCTGTTCCAACACACATACATACATACATGTTAGTACCACCCCGCCCCAGATGATAGACTAAGACACGCAAGTCACCCACCGTTGTGCGCCCCCGCATCGTTCATCCGCACGCGGAACGCGATGCTCATCCAGCGGCCCACAGCGCAATCGAGGCGGAACGACCCCCGCCCGACGGAGATGCCGTAGTCTGGATTCGCGGTGGACGCGGGCGGGGCGGCGAGGAGGTGTGTTGAGTTGGTTTTCGTGAGCGGGAGGTAGGCGTAGAGCTCGCCCGCGCCATTGGCTCTGGATGAAACAACTCGTTAGAAGAAGAAGAAAAAGGCGCGCATAGGCATAGGCATAGGCGCCACCGGAGCTTTGGCGGCGTTTACCTCCACATGGGCCTCAGATCGAAACAGCTGCACCGCTGGTCCTGGCGGCCGCCTGTGCATCCGTACGCCCGATCGCCCACACCGCCGTCTGCAAGGTATCGGTAATCGCTGAGATTAGGATATGTTTTAGGGGGTATGGGACGTACACACGCCGGGGAGCTTCCCGCCCTTCGCCCATTGCCACCCCGGCTCCAGCATCATCCGGTATCCAAAGATGACCTCTTTCGCGGTGCCCTTCTCCAGCGCCTCCCTGAAGTCACTCGGCCCTGCCAGGTAGAAGCCGAACCCGCCGGGGAGCGCCCCGCTCGGGTTGATGCTGCCCTTGGGATATATTGCCTCCCAGGCCTGCTCGGGATCAGGCTGCTCGTCGGAGGCTGTGTGTGAGGAGTGAGGCGGCGTGACGAGGTGATGGGGCGTCCGAGACGAGGACTTGTGCACGCCGAGGGAGGAGTCTGTCAGGGATACGTGCTTGAGGTGCATAGAGATTGAAGAGGGAAGGGTAGATTTGAGGTGGGCGCTGGTGGTGAAGCCATGTTTCATGGATGACACTGGGAGGAGGTGGGATTTAGCGGGTGATTTGATGGTAGATGGAGACCTGAGTTCTGCGGGGACCGGAAAATCTGACATTCGGAAAACTGTGGCGTAGGTAGGGTGTAGAGTGTGGCGTTCGTGAAGGTTGTGAGGATGAAGTTGCGTCTGACTGGTTTGAGAACAAACAACGCCCAAACAACGAACAACGCGTGAGGCGAACACGTCACGTGTATTTTATGACCTAAATAAGTAAGTAGAGCAAACAAGTTGAAACGCGCCACCTCTTGGTATATTATGCCTTGCGCCTCGCGCCAAACATGGTCCGTGCGCGGCTACTACCTATATAAACCTCACGGCGCCAACATAACACCTCATACTTACCTTGATGGCACAAGCCCCTTCACCTACCGGGTTTGTGGGCCGTGGAGACTCTCCATAGCACGGCGACCCTGTCCATACAGGGAGTGTCTGCGGCTTGTATGGGCTTCGGCTCATGCACCGTCTCAATATTTTCCTGTGCCGCTCCGGCCACTCTGGCTGGGCGGCCGCTTCTTTTTTGTTTTTGCCCTGCGCTAACCCTAACCCTACATCAATGTCATATACTCAACGGCTATCTAATCATATGACATGATAAGTGTTGAATATTGATGAATAATAATGCAAAAGAAATTCACCTGCACGTTCGTTCCGAGTTCAGTGCATATATATTTACAGCCGTCGTTTCGACTCTTCGGCGTCGACTTCAGTGGTCCTTGACCGTATTCACGCGGTAAGTACGCCATACCTCCACGTCTGTGCCATACATGCCAATGCGACCAAGTTGACTTGTTGAAATCTCATGCCTTCTTCCTGCCAGATGTTCCCCATTTCACTCTGCCTCTGCGTGTACGAAGGCCTCGTGCGCTTTGGCCGAACGATGTACGGCCAGTCCACTCCCCTGGCCTATAGGATCTTTTAGTATGTTTTTGAAGGGTGAACAAAGACAAGGTCAGCGCCGCGGCGGGGCCGGGGCCGACAATCGCACCACCGCCACCCACCACCGTTCAGGTTACTTACGACTAGCGTTATCGAGTCTTGCCTGTGGACAAAGCTCTGCTCGTGGGCAAGACTTTGCTCGACGCCGTCGAGTGCCGGGTCAGAAGTTGCAAAATCCATTCAATAATCACTGTTGCCCAAAAACTCCGATGGCACTGAACTCCTTTCGGTACTGTCGCAGTCTTCGAGGACAAAAAGACGGACGGCCAGCACAATCCCATGGGCACTGGTCCACAGTATCATCTTTGGTACGCGGACAGGTGTCGGACGTCATGCGCCACATCAATATCAAGCATGTACACGCCTCTGGTGGTCCCCGTCCCCAAGCACAGTACTGCACTCAAAATCAATACCAACCCCGGACAGTGGCGCGTTCAAGCTCATAGCATACACTCTTAGCGCTCCACATGCCCGCGCAGGGTTGGTCGTCAATAGTATCAATAAACGAGTCCCGAATAATCTCTAGTACATATAATATTCCGCCTACGACCAAGGTCCCAGCCCTAGCCCCCTCCAGCCCTCCTCCCCTCCACCCAGCGCCGCCCAAACAGCGCCCTCAACACCGCTTCCACATCCAGCGCCCTCGTCTCCTTACACCACCCAAGTCCCTTCCCCTCCCCCGCCCCAAACCCAAACCCAAACCCAAACCCCGACCCCAACACCCCACCCCACCGCCACCACCACCCGCGCACCCTTCCCGTCGCGCGGCGCTCCCCCTCGCCCGCGAGCCACCACTGGTAGTAGTACCACCCCCCAGCACACGTGTGCGCGCCCCCGCCTACGTGCGCACGGAGGCGCGCGAGGCGGTAGGCTGTGGAGAGGACGTACGGCTGTGGGTGTGGCTGCGTGTGGTGTGGCTGCGGCTGCGACGAGGACAATGACGATGAAGATGAAGATGCCGATGAGGATAGGGACGAAGATGATGCTGGCGCTGGGGGCACGAGCCCCGCGCGCTGCGGCGCGAGGACGCCGATGAAGCGCGCGGGGTGCCGGAATACGAGCGCGTTGATGAGGGATTGGTCTTTGCCCACGAAGTGGAACGGCGGCGGGGCTGCCGTGTCGGGCGGTGGCGGTTGTAGGTGTGGGGGGGCGTGCGGGTGTCTGGGGGTGGAGGCGGAGTCGGATTGGGAGTCGGAGTTGGAGTTGGAGCCAGAGTGGGGGCGCGGCGGGGTGGTGGTGATGTATCGGTCGTGGAGCGCGTAGAAGGCGTCTGCGAACCAGGCGATGCCGGCGGGGGTGGAGCCGAAGAAGGAGCCTGCGGGAAAGGGGAGAGATGTGTTAGTGTGGCTCGATTCTCGGGACGCCGGGCAGGGAAGAAGATGTGAGAGATATCGTATCGAGGAAAAGAGATCGAAGGAGGAGGAGGGTGGGCCAACGAAGTTTCAGAAAAGAGTAAAGGTAACTGGGTAAAAAAATCTGAGTACCGGGATCAGAAAGGAGGCATCGAGCGGTTGCGAGATGTGCGTACAGTCTGTCGTCAGTCGATGCATGAACACGATGCGATTTGCCCGGGGCCGCCGAGCAGACGGGGCTCAAGTACCCGAGAATTTTCAGTGATTCAGTGATTCAGTACTCAGTGCGAGCGAGCAGCGGTATTGGGCATGCATCACTGAAATAATCATAATCGGGAATGAGCTGAGGAGCAGCTGGACAAATGAGACGAAATGCACATACCTGGACTCCTGGACTGACGACGTCGTCGGTGATAAGGGGCAGGCACAAGTCGACGCAGCCCAAGTGGCATGGTATATATATATATATATATATAACCAAAAATCCTGACTCCCCGAACCCGAAAACCTTGCCCAACTGTACGCATCTCTTGCCACTGCGCCTGTAGGCACGGCAGCAGGGGTCGACAGAGTCGAAACCGGGGAGAGCGGCACAGAAGGCGCGAAGACGAAGACGATGTCATCCTTGACGAAGGGTGGGGGGGGAGAGACGCGCGAAGAAAGGCGGACGCGAGCGAACATGACCGAACTTGTCGATGAGCGTGGAAGCCGAAGCATGCCGCAGAGGCCTAAGAAAACGCTCCTTATCCGTGGAAGCCGCCTTTACGACGAGCACAGCGGGACGGAAATACGGCAGGGGGTGGCACGATTCGGAGGGGGAGCAACGGAGAGGGAGAGGGAAAGGACCGCGGTGGGCGATGATACCCATCCTACATACGCCGGAGCGCGCGGCGAAAGGGACGCGTCTCAGATCTCAAGGCTGAGCTCAACGAGACCAACACAAGTCGCCCAAGCACCACCGGGCGCCTGGCAGAAGTTGAAGAGCCCACGCCCCCGGCGGCTCCCTCCACCACGCACACCATATCGGGCCAGGAAGGGACGATCGGGCGTTCCACCTCAGGTTAAGGCGTAGCACCTAAGCCTGGATAATGATTATCCGTCGAGGTGTTGCACGGCGGGTGTCCGGGTCCCTTGTGGCAGACGCATTATGTGCGCTCACATGTATGAGACTCCACACCGAAAACCGAACACGAAAACGGAGGCAGAGGCGGGGAACGAAGAACGAAGAACGAAGAACGGCAGGAGGCCGGGGCGCACGATTTGGATTCAGGGCGGGTGGGGTGAGGTACTATAGGGGAGGCCGGCACCTCGATCCGCCGTCAAGAAGGACGGACTACCATGTGCGGTCACAGCTATGGCGACCACCCCCGCGTCACGATCCGGCACCCGGCGGAGGCGGAGAACGGCGACGGCAGGGGCGGCAGGGGCGTGCGATTCGGATTCAGGGTGGATGGAGTGAGTAGTGGCCGACGGACGGACGGTGGACTATCGCATGTCGCCTGAGGGCGGCGCGGTTTACAGTCTCCCGGCAGATCCCCGCATGGTCCTCGTTCTCACCAAGGAGTCATGAGGCATACAGGACACCGTGGCGGTCCCGTACTGCAGCTGCAGCTGGTCGTCCGAGGTGAGCGTGATGAATATCGTGTTTTCATGGGTCGAGCGAAGCGTGGAAGCCAACGAGACCCGCAGTGCAGATGGAACAGGAACAGTGGTGAAAAAACCGTAAACGTGTGCCCCATCAAGCGCCGTCGTCGTTGGGCCGGATCACAAAGCCAATCAATCACTCAGGCCCAGGGGCCCGCGTCATCGCCATGCTGCACAGTGCAAAGGCGGCCATGCGCAAGGTGTGAGGTGTTTCGACTGCCGGGTTCCTCAACTCGAAGAAGAAAGGAAAGAAAAAAAACAAACAAAGAAAGAACAACCCAACGAATCGGAAGAACCAACAACAAGAACTCAAAACCAACTCGATGTCTCACCTTGGCTAAAGTCCTCGCGCACGTCCACCGGGCCCTTGTCCACGCGCCACGCATACTCCTCGCGGCCAGGGAGCATGTACAGGGGCACGAGGACCCTGTCCTCCCCCTCCGTGCCTTGGAACACCTCCTCCACGCGCCTCGGGTCCGGCCACGCACGGTACGCATGCGGGGCACGGAACGCACCCGCGTCTGTCCAAAACGCATAGTCATAGCGATAGCCTTGTGGGGCATTGCGCAGCGCCTCGCGGACGAACCACGGCTTGGCGTTCCACACGGCGTAGAGCGCGCCGTCGGGGGCGTGCGTTGCGCGCTCGCGGTCCCAGGCGTGCATCTGCGCGTAGCGGGCGCGGTGGGGGAGGAGGGGCGGGACGGAGAGGGGCGTGGGGTATGTTGTGTTGATCGTTAGGGAGGAGGCCGGGGAGGATGCATTGTGCAAGGACGCGACGAGCGGGGCGAGGGCGGGTGTGGTGAAGAAGTAGAGATCGGTGTGGGTGCTGGCGCTGAGGAGGTGGGTGAGCCATGCGCGGTAGTCGTCCGGTGTGTGTTTTGCGTGGGTGAGCGGGAAGAGGGCGGAGACGAGCAGGATGCGCGGGCCGGCGGGGGAGGGAGCTTGGAATTCGGGGTGTGAGACGCGTTCAATTGTGGGTGGGCCAGAGGTGGTGAAGGCGGCAAAGGATAGTAGGAGGACGAAGCATACGAGGGCGGCGGGGAGCACGGTGCGGTGGCGGGGCAGGCGCTGTATGTGCTGCAACATGGCAGAGACTCAGAGGGGCACGCCGGCCGCCGTTCATATCATTATTTACGCAGCGGCGATCATCGGCTCCGCTTTTAGTTTTCTAATATTACACATCTCATCACTATAGTACGCTCAATGTATATATGCAATTGCAAGTTTAGTTTAGATAGCCAAGAAACCATCCTCCTCAACGATGATGTCACCGTTTCTGATGATGTCACCACCGGGAGCTGTAACCCAGACGGCGAACTTGTGCAGTGGTGGCTGCGCCCGGGTCTGCATCGTGCACGTATCGCCGACATCAGAAAAGCCCGGCAACGGCAACGCGACTCACAAACGCCCGGGAGCTTCCCGCCCTTCGCCCATTGCCACCGGGCCCGGTGCCCTCTCCAAGGCTTCTTGAACGCAATTTCAAGTTACATACGCAGCAGCAGCGGCGATCCCTGTGATGTATTTTTTTTACTAGTTTTCTAATATTACACCTCTAACCGTAGTCCTTATTTCCCTATACGTACACCCTCCAAGGATGAAAAGCTCAAAGTATACAAGCTCTAAATACAAGTATATAGTTTGACCTGGACCCAGGACATTTGAGAGCCAAGAAACCATCCTTGTCAGTGATGATGATGATAACACCGTTTCTGGCGTCAAGTCAAGTAGTTGATGATGCCACCACTGCGTCGAGGCCAATCCCGGCGTTACCAGTCCCCCCAAAACTGTCACCAGTCAACAATTCGACCCGGCCTCCACCCCTCACTACTTAGTGCTCCGAGTCCCCCCCTCAAAATCAGCAAACGGGTCCTCCCCCTTCCCATCCACATCTTCACCACCCTTGCGCGCACCACCCGCACCACTATACCCCGGCGGCTTGCCCTCATAAGGCGGCACGAACGCCTCATCATGGTCGTGCGCTCCATACCCGTATGCCAGGGTCGGCATGGACGTGTCGTAGCCATTACTGAGGGTGGAATAATCGGCGTTGGCGGTACGGTTGCGATCGTTATTGGCGTCATACGGAGATGGGGCATAGGGCGGATTATAGTGCGCTGGCGCACCCCCTGCGAACGGGGCGCGCGTGGCGTTGGCGGCGCTCGTGGGATCCTGCAGTTGTCGGTGGTATGCGAATATGAGGGTTGTGAAGAGGGCTGCTAGGACTGTGGGGGGTGTCAGTAGGACGAAAGGGCATGATTTGGGGATGGAGAAAAAACAACTCGAGAGAACCGACAGGTAGGAAAACACTGGAACAAAACGCAACGCACGCAAGAGAATCAATAGTGCGACGATATCTCTCCACGAGTCGCGGTCCCATGCGCGGCGGCACCACGCCGCTGCCTCTGCCGGGGTGAGCGTACCGGCTTGGATGGGGCCCCAGAAGCCGTACTGTACGCACGCAGGAAATTAACGAATTAGTGTGTTTGGCTGTGCACCTGACGGGGGAGGAAGGGGAGGGATGGGGGACTGCACGCACATATATGATCTGCCCGCCGGTCGTGAGCGTCGTGCACTCTGCGATGATGTCGTTCTGTGACGAGAAACCAACAGGCCAACAGGGTTAGCAAGTCGGCGTATGGCATTATGCATATGTATCCGTAACGAGGAGGGTCTTGCACTAAGCGCGTAAACGCACCGGGACTGTACCCCCCTGAAGCAAAGCAAACGCACCTTCCACACGAAATGCGTGACGATGCGGGTCATGCCCGCGGCAGCGACGATGAAGGCCGCAAAGGCCGCAAGGAGGGTGTATATACGCACGAGGAGGGCGCGTTGCTGTACACCACACGTCAGTATCTTATCTCACTAGTACCCTGCAATGGGCTTGAGACGCACAGATACAGCGCCGTAGATGCCGAATAGCTGTTGGGGGCGGATGGGGTCAGTTTCTATGGAGAGAAGCAACGGAGCCACGGACAGAGATCCCAAAGACGGACATGTACAGCACGCCCAGCGCGAGCGCAAGGTTGGCAATGTGGGGCAACTTGTCTGTGGGGGTAAATGTGGTCAGTATTTGTGGCTTGAAGGGGCATGAGAGAAACACCGTACGCTCTATACTAGAGCTCCTGAACCAGCCGATCTGCAGACATTCCGAGTCCGGTCAGCCACGGTACGCTCGAGTCCTTGGATGTATTATACGCACGCCACTAGTATAATATGGTAGGATTAGATCACACGACAGAGGAAGGATGATTAATGGGGCTGCACGCACGAGAAAAGCGCCCATAGGCCGGATAGGAAGG